>WBMZ01014934.1:18523-87210 GCA_013400975.1 Atrichornis clamosus
ACTGCAGCCTCCCTGCCTCACCAGCGCCCCCTGCCGGGTGTGGGTGTAACTACACCACAGGGAAAACCACGTGACAGGCAGGGGAAGTTTTGTTACTGGTTTTGCTGTTGTTATTGCTATTGTTTGTTCCACTGTGTGACAGATACATCTTATAGTAAAGAACTGTTAGTTGTTTTCCCACATTTGTGCTCATAAGCCTCATAAATCCCAAAGTTACAGTAATTCGGGGGAAGGGGTAATTTCTTCCACTCCAGGAAGGTCCCCACCTTCCTTGGCAGGTATCTGTCTTTCAAACTAAGACAACATGCCAGGACATGGTTACTGAAAGGAAGCAGGAAAGGGCTGGAATGAAGGAAATGCCCCTCTTCTTCCATCTGTGTAATGCCAAAGGGCTCCCACAAGTTCTGCAAAGCAACTCAGCTCGTTCCTCTGGAACATCACTTTGGTTGTGGACGTGATGCACTGAGAAGCCATGAACACCGATCAGATTGTTCACACACATCTGCCACGTTCTGGGGCCATCTCCTCCAGCCCCATCCAGAGCACTCAGCAGAGCAGCTAAAAATCCACCTCCTGGGTTTGCTGGAAAGGGCTGGCAGCAGAAAACGGGCACTAGGAATCTTCAGTATCTAGAATATCTTTTTTTCTCCCCTTCAACAAGCACATTTTGTGCATCACTTTCGCTCCCCCCTTAATGACCAAAAGAACTGAGTCATCTTCAACTGTCCAGTGTCCTGAAATTTGCTTTTTGCAGAAACTGCACATATTCCTCTGAATCAGGAATAAGCCCTTAAAGTCAGAACTAACACAAGAATAATTTTTCTCCAGTAATGCTTCCCAGGGTATTCTGTAGACAAATCAATAAATTAGTTATCTTAATAACCTAGAAGCTTTTTAGTGTTGGCTTGTGAAGGCTGCCCCATGTCCAGGCTCATGGATTTCCGGGTGCGAGGGCTGATCTGTCCCACAGTTGGGTAACTGGCAGCCAGGTGTCTGTCTGACCCCTTGGGGGATGACCAGGGCTGGTTTTCCTTTAGTGTCCTGCAAGTGCACAGAAATCCATTAAAAAAATCTTAAAACTGTGCTATTTAGGTGTAAGCTTTTCAAGTAGCCAAACTATCCTTTCTTCAACCCATTTTTCCTACCAGGTTAATCTCCCCAAAACACATATTAAGAAATAGTAATTTGCTTACAAAGATCTCTGAGTTACTGAAAACAATCTGATGTAAATTTAATGCCAAAAAGATAAAAAAATAAAGCAGTGAAAAGAACACAAGCAAATCAACCTCTGGGGCAAGATGAAACATATTTAGTAATCAGCTACTCCCTACTCAGTCCTAAAAAGAGAGATCCTGGGTGAAGTGCTCCCTGTTGAGACACAGGCTCTCCATGGCACTTCCAGTTGATTCCCTGGCTGATCTCTCTGGCTGCACACAGACTGTAACAAGGTGTCAAGGCTTCCCAGGGACACAGACAAGTACAAGCCCTGGAGCTCTTAAAAGGACAAACAGAATTTTCTTCTAATGAGATGAAATCAGGTCTTGTAGAAAGATTTTAGCAAAAGGTTTAACAGCCTCCAAAGCAGTTGAACTCTGAAATAGTTTTACGGGTCTGAAAATTAGACCTGTATGAATTCCACCCCCAAATTTCTCTGTGACTCCTGATCACAATGGAAGAAGCAAATTGCTCAGGAACCAGTCAGAGCCCACGGACTGACCCCACTGGGGTTCAGTTCTCAGCACAGCACAGGTCACTTACCAAGAGAAACAAGCTTTGCAATTTGCATAACTTATCTAAAAGTGAGACAACCAACCTATAGCTAGTGTCACTGTGATGTATGGGATACGTATCCATGGGGACATTTTCCATTGAAACATCTGTCAACAGGAGAGACTTCCTGTGCTTCAGGCTGCAGCGGCTCCGCACCTCCTCAGAGACCGTCAGCAGGGCTGCAAGTCCCACACAGGGAGTGCAAGGTTTCCACAGCAGGAATGCAGTGGAGAATATAGACAATATTCATCAATTTACAATCTTTACATACATCAATATACATTTACAACAAGACCACTGAGCTGTAATTACCTTATGAAAATGTACAGATTACGAGCAGGTTGTTTAAAAAGGATTATATTCCCCATCCAGTTACAATGACAAGATTTACACATTTGCCCTCACGTGCTCATAGTTTCCATTTCCAGACCATTGGAAATTTAAATGCTCTCAGGCCCACACTTCAGGATTTACACCAAGAAACCTCCATCCTCCTGGAAGAACTCCCAGAGCTGCAGAGCACGTGCTGTGCTGGCAAAGCCCTCAGTCCCCAAAAAGCCCTCCTGATGTTCCCATCCTGCCCACACTCCTGTCCACCTCCAGTTACAAGTTTTCTTTATGCTGGTACAATTTTAACAACCTGAACCCAAAGGAAGTCCCACAATAACCCACTCCATTTTCAGCCAGCCCAGACGGAAAAGGAGGTTTGGTTCATTACCTGCCAGGTAAGCCACGCTCTGGGTGTTCACCTCGAACTTGTCACAGTTCCTGTGTTTGTTGACCAGAGCCAGGAGTGTGTGCAAAATCCTCACTGTTCTTGCTACAGTGGTAGGAGAAGGATGCCTGTACCCTAAGAATCAAAAGACTGTATTTAACTTTTGAATCCATATTTATGAAGCACTAATATTTTGAAAGCATTTATAAAGATTTTCCAGCACGTTCTCAGACTCTCCATCTCCAGGGTAAGAGAGCACAGTGCCACCAGAAACTGCACATTCAAGACTAGACTAGCCCCTCAAAATTGCATCATTCCAAATGTCTGTGCATACATTTTATCTGTTATCTCACAAATCAGTCTTCTAAAAGAAACAGAGAGCCTGAGCACAGGCAGAGGGAGAGACATTCTTGGAAGAAGAAGTGAAAAACTGCAGCAAATGAAGCCCCACACCCTGTGACAGTTCAGAACTTTTATCATTACCACTAAAGACCTTCACAGGACACGTATAAAGAAACCTGGCTAAGTCCTTTAGTCAAAGAATATTTAATTCTGTATCTCCACTGTAATCCAAGTTACTTAAAATCCACCACCCAGTTTGGCCCCTTTATCCCTGGACTTGTTTTCATTCCTGAATTCAGCATGTTCACCTAAGCCAAACAGCAGTGTGCACTCCTACCTTTCAGGAGATGTCCCACTAGTGCAAAGTTAAAGTTGGAGTTGAAATTTAGCCCAACAAAATGATCCATCTGCTTGCAGTGCCATTCCAGTGGTCTTCTGATCTCCATGAACACTTCTTCTGGGCTCTAACCCACAAAAACAAAACACAAGAGCACCTCACTGAAAGTTACTCAGCATATCTAAAGTTTGTAGGGTGTTTTTGTTTAAGTGATGGAACAGTTCTTTTAACAGGTTGCAGGAAAGCACCAACCACTTTCTCACAGACCACATCTGGACATTTCTGTTCCAGTTTTGAACAGAGTAATGAGAGCTTCTCTCCACATCTTGGTTGGTATCACCCAAGTGAAACAATTTCTAAGGCAAATTTCAGGTTTAGTTGCTTAACAAGAGTTCACAAGGACAAAGGTGTTTTTTTTCCCTTTTCTACCAGCTCTGAGCTGCTGGCAGGAGCCCAGGCTGCCACGCACCTTGTCGTTGAACACTCGCAGGCTGTCCAGGGTGTGCAGGTTCTGCTCCAGCAGGGCTGTGCCTGCCGAGTACAGGTTCACCTCGTCCAGCTGCAGCACAGCCATGGCCACCCAGAACAGAGCCTTGTGCATAGGGGAGTCCTGCAAGGGAGAGAAAGAGCCACCATTTCACCTTCCAGTCAGTTCCTGTAGGTGAAACACAACCAGGACGGGGGCTTTTCCTCCTTGCAGCAGGATGCTCAGATGGACCTGTTAAGGCACTTCACAGGTGAACAGGAGAAAGGAATGAATTTCAAGCCTTGTTTCCACCTCCCAAGGCATCCCTTCTCTCCCCCATCCCTTCCCTTGCTCACAGAATGTCAGCCCCCGTGCCCTGTGCCAGCCTGAGCAGCAGTGGGTCAGTTGTTACCAGTCTGAACCAGGACTGCAGCCCTGCACACAGAACTGGCCAGGCAGCTCCTTGAGGAAATCAGAACTGCCTGCAGGAGGAACTGGCACTCAACACATCCTGGGTCTCCTGAGCAGAGTTCTTCTGGAACAAGTTCCATTCACCAGCAGGAGCTGCAGGAGGCTCTTCCCTCCTGCTGCACCCCTGGGTTGCTGCTCCAACAGGAGCCTGGCAGTGACAGCAGTGGCTCAACAACCAGCAAACCACACATCTCCTGCAGCCCTGACGTGGAGGGCACCAGCAACCAGGCAGGAAAGCAGGACTGGGAATCCTGTGGAAGGAATGGGGACAGCCTGGGCCCAGTCTTTGCCACGGCCCAGCTCGGTGAAGCAGAACAGAACATTCCACAGCATTTTCCAAGCCTTTGCACAGGTCCCACAGACAATCTGCCACACTGCCCATATGTGGTACTTCCATGCATGAGTCACAGTGAAGCCTGAACTACAGAAACCCCAACACTTACTATATTTCTGAAATGATACCCATACTCATAATTTAAATTTACAAAATACATTATGTTTATTCTAAAAAGTCAGTTATTTACCTTGTTAAGAAGAGGCTGCAGCTTCGTGAGGGCTATAACTGTGGCTTCTATTAGAACTTGGCTATTATAATTATCAGGGCCTTTTAAACAGCTCTCAAGTCCCTTTTTGTAGGAAAAAAGAGAGTAATTAAAAATACAACCATAATTACATTTTGCTTTGTAAAAAGAAGATCAAAGTTCTAAATAATAATTGTTTTTCTCAATTTTTTACAAAGCCCGAGCTCATTTTAAACCAATTCTCAAGAACTTTTCCAAATAGAGATTTACTCAGCAGTGACAAATATGTACCCAAACAGCCAGGGTGCAAGAGGGGTGTAAGAGCTCGAGATAAGCTCTTTTATCATTTAGATGCTGTTCAATTAAAGTTTATGTCCATAAAACTCTAATAAAATGCTTAAAGGACACATATTCAGTACAGTGTTCTCTTGCCATGGAACACAACCTGCTTTAGAATGATGGAACATCATGGGCAAGCCAGACACCTGCTTCAAAGTTTTCTGGTATAAATGTCCTGCTCTTTACTATATTTACTTATAACACATGAGGTTATTCACTTCCTTTCAGAAAAAGGAAGTTGTGAATCATGTGCATGCACGTAAATGCCTTAACAGAAAATTTCTCATTTATTCAAATACTGATTGCTGGATCCACCTGTGTCAGGAATTTCAAGCTCAATATTGAGACCTATTAATACTCTAGAAGTCACAGCAGTGATGGAACTTACTGCCACCAAATCAACTTAAAATCAAAAGCCTGCCCAACAGAAAATGTATTTCCAATCCGTTCTATACAAGAATACATCTGAAAAAATATTTATCCTCAAATTATGCTGACTTCTATATTTATGGGAAGATAAAGCTAAAAACAGCTACTTTATGAGTCACAAAGGAAAACAGACAGGCCCATATACCTTGCTGAGAATTCGGATTATTTGTTTTATTTGTCCATGAGACACTCGTTTACTTATACAGCCAAAGACAACCAGTGCTCTTGGCTGCAGGGAGGGGTTATACTGGAATGCAAACCTGCGAAGAAACAGAGTACACTCTATTAAACAATACATATACAGCAGAATATGTATATATAACAAAAAGCTGAGAATTCTGGGTGCACTGCACAGGCAGGGAGGGTTCAGAGTTTGAGATCTATGACGTACTTTTGAGCTAGTTCAGTCCACTGGTCCAGCCACTTGCACGTCGGAATATCCCTCATACAAGCCTGAAAAGAATGAGATTGTCTGACTACGTGTAACATGGAGAACAGGTATTTGCACAGCTGAGAACGTGCAGTGGTTTGGCTCTCGGGGATCAGCTGATCACTGTCAGCACAGAGAGGGGCACCCCCTGCACTGCTGCCTGCAGACAGGGTCAGCAGTGCCCGTGTCCCTCAGGGGTCATCTCCTCTGGCCCACCCACCTCCATGATCTCCAGCAGAGCCTCAGTGACCGTCTCCAGCGAGGTCAGGGCGAAGGTCTCGCGCTCGTAGGAGCCGGGCGAGAAGGACCTGTCGCGGTAGCTCGAGCGGAACGCGATCACCGCGGCCGACTTCACTTTGCTGATCCCAAACAGCAAATAGAACTTGGGCAGAGAGAACTCAGTCAGGCTCAGCCTTAAGACTTGCTTGGTCTCCTCTGTTGAATAAAGTTTCACATATTAGATTTACATCACAGAAATTCAAATCCATATTTGCACCCTCTGAGGCTCATCCCCCCAGGGACCCCAACAGCTAAAGGCCACTGTGCACATCCCAACACTGCTCCCCTTGCCACTGCCCCCAGTAAGGCACAACAAACAGCTCTGCTCTCTTGCACTGACTGCTGAAACCAGGCACATCAAGATAGATTCAAAAACTGGTACAGAGGAACTTGTTTAAACATGTGGTTCTGTGCGTTCTCCTCCCGCTGATTCAGAAAATGGAAACCTCGAGTGTTCCTGCTCTGAAATACCAACAGAACTGGGAGTTCAAACTGCAGCAGACTCTGCATTTGGCTCTGGCACTAACATGAAGAAAGCCACTTAAAGCAGAAGAAAATGATGGCTTGCTCTAGCACTGAATATCTTTACAGTTCTGACCTTTCAGTTCAGATCAGTGTATTTCAAACCCTCTGTGTGAGCAGCAGCTCAGCACTGCCTGTGCATCAGAGCACAGACACAGACACGTGTGTGTGTGTGTGTGTGTGCACCCACTCACCCTGTCCACACACACAGACACGGAATGAGATTTCAGGTACTTAAAAAAAGACAAGATGACATAAACCTTTATTTTTTTCTGCACAAAATCCAGCCTGGTTTTACATGGTGCTTCTGGGGTAAGAAGTGCCTAATTGCTAGCACCAATTATTTTAGGACTGCTAAAGTACAACAGTGATAAAATACCTGGTTTAACACTATAACTTCACAGTTTCCATGTGTAATTGATATTTTTGTTACCACATTATGCAACCCTTCACAAGATGCACATGAGACAGTTTTAGAACAGATGTATTTTCTCCTTTGCCTTACTGAAAACTCATTGGTACTTCCTGCTCTTTTTCTAAAACCCATTATACAAACAATTCACATTATGCACCTGCTCTAAGTGAGATATTTTTTAATTCCATACTCATTTCTTGTTGATCATATCCTCATTCTGATTTGTATTCAAGCTGAACTACAACCCACTATTTCCAAACTCAGAAGAGTTTGCAGAAAGACAACTCAAATATTTGTTAAACAAATTAAGGAGCAATCAGCTTCACTGACAGTCCAAAACCACTCACCACTGAAGTGAAGCTGTGAACAAGTGCAAAGGGAGTGAATAATGTTGATGACGAGACCGTGAGTGGAAGCTCTGAGGGACAGGGGCCCCGTGGCCACCAGCAGAGTCACCACGTGGAAGAGGTAGGGCAGATGTGCTGCCACGTCCAGGGAGTTGTTGAAGGAGAGCATCAGCATGTACCGAGCCAGGATAGCAATGTCATCCCACATCAGGTGCTGCTCCAGCGTGGGAGTGGGGGACAGACAAGTCTTGTCAATGATTTTACACATCCTCCCAATTACCTGAAAAGAGAGCAGCCATTCTGTTCTACTCAAACAGGGAGCACAGCTCAGAATCTCAGCAAATAACATCACAATTTAACACTGGAATTATTCTATTACTTGGAACCTGTTTTATCATGGTTTTTGCATAATTGCCTGTAGCAAGTTATCAGAAAGCATCTCAGTGCCACGTTAGTAAATAAGTTGAAATTATTCTATAAAAGGAAATGAAGGCAGAGAGGAACTCACTTTGCTTGACACCAGTTTGACATTGCCAGAAGCCAGTGCCACAGCTGTGTCTGCCATCACCTCAGCCTTGATGGAGCCCAAGCCCCCTGTGGCACTGGTTTTGATGAAACTGTCCAGCACTACATCCAGGAGATCTGTTATCTAATAGAGAAAAAAAATCCTCTCTTACCAGTCAGATTTACTTTACTTTTCCACAGCAAACCATCATTTAATCAGCAACCATTAATTTCTTTAGCTGAAGATGCACAACTACCAAAACTGAAGCATCGGTGTTAGTGGCTCGTTACCCTCTGGGCAAAAAGCCTCACGTAAATTTTAGAAGCATAAAGCTGAACTTCACTGAGTTTTACTCACAACCCTTCAGAACTGCAGTTAGCACTACTTTCATTTCATTTTCCACTTTAAAATACAACTATTTATAAAATGCTGACCCTGGTAGGAAGGAATGCCATTTGAAGTGAAGGAAAAGACGTATTTGTTACAAACGCTGCAGAGTTTGTACCTGTCCCAGACTGCCCCATATCTTGGCCTGGATGGAGGGGTACATCTGCTTCTCGTTGATGGTCATGGTTATCAGCTTGTCCAGGATGGCCGTGACGCGCTGGCGCTTGGCGTCGTCGTTGTGCTTGCAGAACCTCACCAGGTTGGACAGCCAGGGGGTCATGTACTCCAGGCACAGGTGCTTGAGCTCAATACCTGCAACACAGCCACCTGTCACACGCCGCCAGCACTGGCCTCTGCTCACCAACAGCTCCTCCTGGGCACCTTCACGTTTAGTGTCTAAAGTCATCGCTGCCAGAGCGGAGCGAAGGATCCTGGGCCAGCACAGAAACCTCAGGAAGAAATTCTAAAAATGACATCCAAGAAACACCTGCAGGCATCTGGCAAGGAGATGGTGGCATTTTAATATCTTATTACGAGGTGTGACACAAAAATGCGCTCATTCAGTGTTAGGCAGGAACACTGCAGTTATTCTCTTTTTACTCTTTAGGAAATACTCTAAACAGCTTCCAACAGTAAAATCAGAGCTGTGTTATGCTTGGAATAAAGAGATGCCAAAAGGAGAGCACCAGAGCCACAGGTACAATTGAGAGAGAGGACCAATCTGAAAAGATTACTTCTGATATGACTAAAGAACCCTGTGACTCTTCTGTGTATGACTATTCATTCCAGAATTCAAACTCAAACTATCACAGACCCAAATTTAGGTTTTTGTTCTGCAATATTCTCTGCTTCTGGCAAATTGAAAAGAGCCCAACAGAAATCAATCCAAATTAATCACTATACAAACTATCACAGTGATATGAAAGGAATCATTTGTATTGTGATCTCTCTGGATGAACAACATGTCCAGCAAAACTTATTTTAACATTAATTTCAAAGTTTAAAAGGCAGCTGCCTTGTTTTTTTTCATCTGCTTCATGAGAAAGGAAAGGGCACATTCAAATGTGAAAAGTTTTGTTCCAAGAGCTGCCATCCAGTTTGGGAAACTGCCAGCCCTCAGAGTGTTACACAGCTCAGCTACTAAACAGACAGAAATGGATAATCTGAAAACCAGCTCTAAGAAGCATTTGCAATTTGAACTTACTGTGACTCAGTAACGTGAGAAAGCTCAATTGACTAAGCTAGACAGCTACCAGCCTAAATCTTTTAAAATTCATGGTCAGCACTAAGAAACACCAGAGTTACTTACTGGATTTGCTAAATCCTGAAATACATTCCTCCAAGAACTCCAAGGTGAGGTGTGGCTCGTTTGCTGCAAGAGTCTTACTGATAGATACAATAAATAGTGTGTTGTTGGCAGGAATACACAGACCTGAAGTTTCCAGTAATTGGCCCTCAATCTTTAAATTAAAGGTACAGGTTAAGGCACATAGAAGATTATAGGCAGCAGACCTGTAACAAAGCAAACAATGTGATTTGTAGGAGTTTTCCTGTACATTTGACAATATACATGTTATACATCACAGTAGCAGTACTGACATTTCAAAAATCAAATAAATGCTGCTACAGTAAAAATTAGATCTAAATCCTGAACTTTTTCCCAGGACAAGTTATGATTCAGAGAAAGAAAAAAATTGCCTCGGAGAAATAGAAGAAATGATTCCTCCACGTGTTCTGAACAGTTTCTGATGAGGTTACAGAGTATGTTAGAAGAGCTTTGTACTGGACTTCTCAGAACAGCTTGTAGTTCCAGGAAATTCTAAATCACTCCAGGTGCACCTGAGCTGCTGCGAGAGAGGCCAGGACCCAGAGGTGCCCCTGCCAGCACCCAGCCTGGAGGAACCCACTCAAACATCACTCATGAGCTGCTCTAAGGGGTGCAGCTCCCACCTCATTAAACAAGAGGCTCAACACCACGGAAATGAAACGTACTTCATAAACACAAGGGTGCAAAGCAGAAGGACTTCTCTTCATAAAGAGAAATTAAGCTTCCTACGTGCCTTCAGTTCTTCTTCACCTATAGAAACTCAATTTTTCTTTATTAAAAATTGCATTTTATGGGGTTGTGGTGAAAGAAAAATTGTTTTGTTCGAGACAGATTTTTTAACACTTAAGCAGCCTTGGAAAGACTTGACATTTGTGAGCAGAGCAGTACAAACTGCAGAGCTCTGTACCTCAGGCTGGGGTCTGAGCTCCCCAGGTTGAGCAGTGCTATGTTCAGCAGTGTTCCGGGCACGTCCTTGGGACGGATCTTGGTGTGCTGGGGGATGGAGTCCGGCTGGGACAGCTCCCAGCGCGTGCGGATGTGGATGATGGACCTCACGATGGCTTCACACTCCTGGTGCATGAAGGTGAGCGGGGTGCCTTGGTTGGCAATGGTCAGGGTGAACTGGTTCTCATCCACCAGGCAGATCTCCTCGATCTCGGAGGCGTAGTAGATGTCGTTGAGAAACACGGTCTGGCCCAGGACCCGCGTGCGCTCCGCCGACGTCACCTGCACCGCCGTGGAGCCCACCTGGCAAGGAGAGGAGACACGGCCTCAGCACCCCCGGCAACCACACACAGACAAGCCTGACACTTCCACTTCTAGGAAACATAAACACATGGAATTTTGTACTTCCTAAAGGGGACACTAGAAAGTTGTGATTTCTCCTCAAGATGGGAGGACAATCAAGAGACAGTAAAATCATACTCCAGTCCTTACAAAAATATAACAGACCACTAGGAACAGCATTAAAAGCACTTACTTTAATAGAAACTTTGGTGTCTTTATGAGCCAGTTTGAGAGCATTGTGAAACACTTTCAAGTCCTCCTCCAAAGCCAAGGTAGCTGCTGGGAGTTTCTGCTGGTCGTGCTCGATGTGCTCTGCCAGCTTCCCTGGAGAGTCTATGAAAACAAGCCTTTTGCTCCCTTTCAAACCTGTCAAGAGCCTTTCATGGTATTTGGTGTATTCTCTGACCCAAGAGTTACAGTTATAAATAAAAACTGCTGCGACATTTTCATAAGCAAAGCCTGGAAAAACTACAAACCATTTAGAAAGAAAGTCTGTTTTAAAGCGATTACTGGGGCCAGCGTGTGTGAGGTCCACCACGATTTCATATGGCTTTGCATAGTATGGCTTCAGGGTCAGCAGCACGTGGTAGATCAGCAAGTCCCCGTTGATCTGACCAGTCTTGAACCTGTAACACAGGACAGACACTGCTGGGTTACCCCTGAGGCCCACACACACCTCAGTTTCCAGGCACACGCAGTCCTGTTCCCCAGGCCAGACTGACCCTTCTCACGGTCCTACAAACACCCTCCAGCCACAGCAGTGGCACCAGACTGGCCTCTGGCACCCTCTCCAGCCATGCCCAGTGCCCAGGATGAGGGAGCTTGACTTGGGATTGAACTTCATCCTGGAGTGCTCCACAACTTCTAAGTGCCTCTATCTTGTTACCATCTTAGAGATTCAAATTATATATATTCTTGCATGTGGAAAAATACATTTATCTCAGGAGTCTTAATTAAGAATAATCAAACATCCACACCCCCACTTTTCCAGAGGGTCTCAGACCCATTTCAATTACTCTATCCTGCAGCACTCTAATGCCTGGGGGAGTGTTCCTAAGAATGGTCAGTCCTCTGGGGAGTAGAGAGGATTTGTCTACAAAATCCTTCTTTTCAAAAAAACATTCATGTAACTGAGAATAATTTTTCTCATTTAAATATTCTCTGAATTTTGAGACTGGACAACACATCTGCCTAAACCACATGTCCAGACTTCACACAGCACACAGGAAGAATTAATTAAAAATAAATTCATCAGTAGCTTGTGAAAATTTAAGGTACTTTTAAACACCTGTCATTAATTCAACTCCTCCAAGGCAAACAAGAGGCTACAGGAAGAGCTGATAAATGCTGTAAGCACGGGTGTAGCTTTAGGGGTTTTGGGATAGTTCTCTCAGTAACACCTGAGTGCAGGACAACCCAGGAGACAGATTTCATGAACACAGAACATTCATCTGCCCAAGAGATCTCTTTTCCCCCCGTTACTTCCTGTGGTTCTGAGAGCTAAGTTGGGCAAGTTGGTGTTTTCCCCCTAACGTGTCACTGTATGGCTGTGAGCAGAAGGAAGTGTGTCACTGCTGTGGTTTTAGCTCTCCACTTAGAGCACACGACCTGTCATTTCAGCCACAGATTTGCTTAAAAAACACCAGCACTGCCCAGATCTCTTTGCTGTACACCGATGGTCGTTTGCATCCTAAGAGCAAACATATGCACAAAGAAATCTTACTGTCAAAGGACTAAATATCTGAAACACCCATTTTCTGTTGACTGCATCTTGGCAAGGTAAGTACACATTTTCCTTCTCCTATTTTAAGCTGCACTTCAAAGTTTCTTACATTTTGTAGACAATTATATGCGAAAGTATTTTTAAAGAAGTTTGAGTAACTCAAAAATAATAACAAACTGTAGAAATATTATCTCCAACTGAATCAAGGAAGCTGATAAGCTGTATTTTCAGTCATGTTAGAGGTTACTCACAATCAGACTCCAAGGAATTAACAGTGACAGTCACTACTTAGCTCTGTTGTTCCTGCACTGTACTGAGACCCTGTCAATACCCAGACACAACGGGTTGAGCTAAAAAGAAAAACAGCTCTTTTAAGAAGGCTTCTTTTGCTCTCATGATTTCAAGTGAAGCCCTTCACACCACCAGCCTGTTGATTTTTAAGAAAAGCACATCTGGTCTGGAGCCTACAATGAACACTGGGCTCAGTGTGCCCCGGGCAGCAGCAGGGACAGGAGTGCAGGAGTGTGGCTGTGCTGGCTCTCCCCCTTCTGCACTGGGGGCTCAAACCATCTGAAACAGTGTTTAAAAAAACCCAGGCTTTGCTGGGTTTGATTTTTTTTTCCTTTTCAAGTATGCTACAAGGCATAATCCAGGTGACTACCATATACAGATAAAAATTCTACCTGAGCTGTACTTATTACCAAGAAGGTTTCTAGTTCAAACTTAACAAACAGGATTCAGCTCAGCATGGAGAATGATTTTATGTTGTGGGTAAACTGCAAAATTAAAGACACAGATCTTTTGCTGCTCCCTTGTTGTGTAAGGAGAGACCCCCTCACACACCAGGTGCACTCCTGCTTTCCCTCCACCTGGTCACACACCAGGAGCATCCCTTCTCTAAATTTTGTATTTACACACACACAAATACACTTTGTTACCTTCACAGGCAACACACAAATTTGCTCAAGAACAAAGTACTTATGAAATTAGTACTGTTACTTTTGGTCATTTATATTTGCACCAAACAGAGTGTGTAAAGTTCAGAGGAAACATCTGGTTACTAGAGAGGGATGAAAGGCACTGGTGGGACAGCAGCCTTACCCTGGGAAGGTGAGGAGCAGCCTGGCCCAGCAGCAGCAGTGGCTGGGTCACTGCTCGGCTGATTTATCATTGTTACTTTGGGATTATTATCTTAGTATCAACGAACCAACTCTCACATTCCCGCCCTCCAGACCAATCCAACAGGTACAGATCTGAATACCACACAAATGTGAAACAGAACATACGAATGGTTACTCTCATTTGCATAACTATCTGAGGCGTTTGAAAGAAAATGTCACAATCTGTAGCATGTTTGGGAGAAAAATACAAGAAGTACATTTGCGATAAATAGCTTTTTGTTAAAAAAGCAGAAAAATTGGAGAACAAAGAATTTCCTGGGGATTTTAAAGTACTCCAGCCAGGTGTGCTATGAACTACACACACTTCATGTAAGTTGCTGCTGTCACTTGCAGGAACATTTCGGGCTGAAGGTTTCCCCTTGCCCATCTCTACCCCCGGGGAATTCAGGGAGGTGAGAAGCAGTCAGGAATCTGTGAACTCGACAGGGTTTCTCCACTCACTGTGCAAAAGCAGAAGTGATGACTGAGTGTACCACGGCAGCTTGAGAGAGGAGGAACTCCCAGAGTCTGCCCTGACATCACGAAGCCGTCAGTAGGAAACACATTTCTTTCTCTCTTTGCTCCATGTTCCTTTTTAACCTTCCTCTGTTTTCTGTAAACCTCAAACTGTCAGAAGTTCAAAACAACCTATTCTTTCACAATATGGGCACTTGAACTCCTCCTCCTACACCCACTAAAAATGAGGCCAACTTACATGTATTTTTCATCAAAAGGCTGCTGCCTGCTATTCCCTGAGAAGTCCAATCCAAACCTCTAAGAAACAGCATTTGCTAAACTAACACCATAATTTGTATTTTTGCAGGTGACTGAACAGTAAGATGAAGACAAAGAGATGCAGTAACCCACACGTGGCCTTCCCTGTCCTGATCCTCTTTTCCCTGTGGCTGCAAACGAGTGCAAACCGCACTGGTTACCCTGGGCTCAGAGATGAAACCTGGAACCCCATCAGCCAAAACCTCAGTGAGAGCCAGAACAGAACAGAAGCCAATACAAATTCTCCTCTCAGCATCAATTTCAGCAGTCAAACGACTACTTTTGAAATGCAAAGTACCCTGCCATCCTTCTCCTCCACAAAGGCCCAAAATTCAACATCTTCCCCTGCCACAAGTGCAGTTTCCCCCACTGGAGGACTGGTGAAAACCAGCAAACCCAAGAGTCCAAAGACCAAAGAAACGTGTGAAGACAATAAGTCTCTCATACTGATTTGCTTCATTATCATTCCAGTTCTTGTGTTTATCTGCATCTGCCTGTTTCTGTCGACAGTCGTGGTAGCCAACAAAATGTCCTATCTCAGAAAGGCTCAGCAGGGAAAACGCAGGCCCAGGAGCAACAGGGACATCCTGGCCACCAACAGCCTATGGCCCACAGCAGCAGGAACCTGGCAGAGGATGCCCAAGGAGACAGCTGGAACTGAGCTGATAATGCAAGATGTGGTACCAGGGAGGGATGCTGTGAACCGAAGGAAAACCGAAGACGAAACTACTGAGAAACTCACCAAAGCAACAGACAATGAACAAGAAAACGAAGAACCATCCCAGGCACACAAACCCATTTTAACCAATTTTGTAGTTGAGATTTAATTCACACTCAAGTAAAAATTCATCTTTTGCCTTTCTTACATTGTTAATGTAAGGCGAAAACTCAGCTTTCAAGTAACAACATATATTTTCCCCCAGGAAAGCTGAATTCAGATTTCAGAGTTCTTCCATTTATGCCAGTAAGTAGTGTCAAGACTGGTTTTACTCCTTTGACCATAAATCATGGTGACAGGAAGTGAATAAGGTAACACAAAAGGACAGAGTCAGCCCAAACTCAAAGACCACAAAGGGGGAACCAGGGAACAGACTGTCAGTCTGGTAAGTACACCAAACACTAAGGTGCTGCATAGGTATAACCAAATTGCTTTTTTAAGAAAACCATACATTAGTCACAACTCTGATTCAACCACTGAATCAGGACCTAGTCCCTCTCAAAATGCCCTTTCAGGTTTTTCCATCAAGAACATCTTAAACCAGCTTAATTACTTTGGAACCAGGTTGAGATTTGAACCATATTTATTGTGTTTCAACATTGGAGATGAGTAGATGAAGCTTGTAGTATTTGTTACAACATGAGAACTGTTTCACTTTGTTATCTTCAATAAACTTGCAATATCATTTTTTAAATAACTTGACTTACGTGATACTATTTCTCTAAGCCAAAATGTTAGAAAAAATATGACAAGGCATTTTGGAATGTTATATTCCCGTAGCATTGGCTGAGCTCAGTAAAAGTCTCTGATGACTTGCTGTGATTTCTTGCATCATGGAAACACACTCCACTTTCTCCTAACACCAATTAGAACATGCCAGGAATTTCTTAAAACCACAATAACTTTTAGTTTCTTTATTCTCAGAGATCCGACCTTTCCATAATTCCAGGGAGGTGCCTGTGGCTGGTCTCCCTGCAGCAGAGCTTTGCTGTTTCAGGGAACATGAGAAGCTTTCCACAGGCTGCTCCTTGGGCTGAAGAAGATCTGTTGCACTGTGGTTACAAGTGCTGAGACTGCACAGTGTCAGAGCTCCAAACATCCTGTGCAGCTGTAACAAACAGCTGTGACACATAAGGTTGTTGTATGAGTTTGAGAGGATCAGGATGACCGAACCCCCAGCCCCTGATCCATGAGATCACCCATTAACTTGGCTGGCAGGGCAGGTACAGAGGCAGCAGAGGCAACCAGCAGAGAGACAGAGCTCAAAAAATGCAACTGCTCAGCTCAAAGGTGGGTTGTGTAGTGAGGAAAATAAAGTTGGAAGGAGTTTGCATGCTTAGCCTAGAACTGAGAGTTATCAGAAAATAAGTTCACCGGAGATGGGGAAAAAGCCCCAGCCATGTGGGCCATAAACCACAAATTCAGACCCTAGAGCTCCAAGGGAGCAGTCCAGCACACGAGTGGAATGGGATGTCAGGCATCTCCAAAACATGAGGAGAAAGGCCAGGAGAAGTGTAAGGGGACACTGTGACAGATCAGTGACAACACCCCAGTGCCCAGAGCAGACAAACTGGGAACATCTCACACAGGTGACAGAGCTGAAGGGCAGGGCTGGGGGACGTGCCACTGCACCACCTCCTCCTTCCCCAAAAGCACAGGCAACAGCAGAGGCTGTGCAAGGACTGAAAACACACTCTGAGAAAGCCAACGTGGGAATGTACCCTGGAGTCAAACTGCTCCCAGCCAGGATGGCAACAGAACTGAACCAGCAGAACAGACCTGTACAAGGCAGGAGGCTGCACACAGGAACAGCCACGGCCAGTGGGCAGCTGAGTGATGGAATAAACCAGCAGTGTCAGGAAAAACGCAGGAAAAAAGGCAACAATCATGATCGTAGCAGTGGAAGGAAGGAAAAACAGGAAGGAAGAAGAACTGCAACAGAAGACAGATGGAGACTATGGGGGTTGGAGAGAATGGGGATGAGACAAAGGAATCAGACAAGAAGTACTGAATTACAGTGAGTATGGGATCAGGATGTGTGTTTGCTGCAGGAACACGGAGAGTCTCAAGAGGAGAAGCAGTGCAATCAGAAGAGAGGCACAACAGGAAGGGCAGGAGGAGATGAAGAAGCTGCAGAGGAATCTGTCAGTAGCTACTGGCAGAACACACTTGCAAAATGCCATGAGGACATACTTGGTGTGTGTTTCTTTTTGCCAGGCAGCCTTTCCAGGCAAAAGTGCTCAAAGAGACAAGAGCAGTCTGAGTTACAGGACATGGTACAGACAAGAACACACTGGGGGAAGCAGCTGCTCAGAGCACAGCCCTCCATCAGTGATGGCAGCAGGTCCCAACGTTGTCCAGACAGAAAAGTAACTGAGTAGGGACAGGCTGAGGCTGAAATCAGATTTCACCCTCTGCCTCTTGATGCAACTACACAGCTGAGGCTGTGCAAGCAGCCAGCATCCTGTGATCACTCAGCTTTCCATGACTCACTGCACGGAGCCCAGGGGTGGCTTTCCACTAATAATCCTGAGAGCACACCAAACCCACCACTGCACTCCACCAGCCACTCAAATCCAGCCCAAACTTGCACAGTTTTTGACTCACACAGAAGAAACTATAACTATTTTCCACAAAGGCAGGCAAACAGGTATTTCTGAATTTCCACATAAGCACACATATGTGTCTCTTATGTGGCAAAAGCCACAGACACATTTTTATAAAAGCCCAATACTGGCAGCAGAGCAGAAGTTTGCTCATAGAACACACGATCTCTGAGATGGACCCCAGCTGCCCCGGACAGGCATTTCCTGCAAGTGTTGGCAACTTCCTCTTTAGCTGCATGAAATTCAGCATGAGGAGAGCCATTTTAAGCTGTTTGAGCACACAGAGTCTTCCTGAGCTTCAAACAACAAAGTAAGACGATGCCTGCTTGAGAGAAGATAAATGTACAGGTAAGGATCAAGTATTATCTGACTCTATTTTGGAAAGGAGGGAGCAGAATAAAAACTAAATTGAATCATTTGAACCCGTTACAAACCTGACAGAGTTTAGATCATTATGTTCTCCAGTCATTAACTTGCTGCTCACGTGTGTTTACACTGTCGCATCTAAAATTTAATTTTGCATATTTGTAAACCCATAAAGACTTATGCATATTAATTTCCCAGAAATAGCTTCACAGGACTAGCACTATAGTAACTAATGAATTAGCTCAAATTGCATGAGAGTAACTTCAGAAGGAAAAGAGCTGTGTAGGGGACAGATTTTAGAGCATTTACTTCATACAGAGACATTTAGAGAGCTGAACTCTAATCAGCACAGGGAAAGAAAATCTGTTTCATGCCAACAACTCAACATTTGCACGATCTGCATGCAGGAATTTATTTATAAAACAGTTTACCATTAGAATGCTGTGTCATTACAGCATCAGTACTTGCAAACTTTTAAATATTTTGCTATGCTGAAGAGAGATGAGAGCAGGAAACAGAAGTTTAAGAGAACTGTAAAGAGCCTTTTATTTCTGTCTCAGCTTATATCACAACAAGCCACTTCTTCATTTCTGACAACCCTGTCAATCCTGCTGCCAGCGCTGCAGAGTTTGTTCCAGATCCATAACCAGTTATGTGATTGATAAAGGTTATTTTGAAACCCTTTTAGGACTGTTCTGCTAAAACCTTTTTCTGATAAGATGAAAAAAGATGATAATAATCAAGCCATTATCTTCAAGAAAGTCACTTAATTTAAATGATCAATAATGTTGAAAAGCTGCTGCGACAAACCTGCTGATCATGCGGATGGGAACAGGCCTGAAATGTGAAACACTGGGTTGAGCATGATTTTCACTGTGATGGTATTAACAAAAACCTGTCTGGTGGCAATAAAGGGCAACCATACAACCAATGCAGCTTTCAAGTTACCATGTTCTACTTCTTCCCTGCAGTAGGAGAGGACACATTTAAAGAGGCTGGAGAGAAATGGCCACCAACCGGGTCATACTGGTTGTCTTCTGTGGGCAAGTCTGGAAGTCCCTTTCTACAGCAGCACCTCAACACCTTGCCCTGACTGCAAGCAACACGTACAGCAGTGTCAGGAGTCCAACAGCAAGCAAACCCCCTCTCTATCAACTGCACACAACTGCACCCAGTTCACACCAGTCTGGCACAACCCTGGCTGTCACGGAACCCCAGGTGCCCCTAGGAGAGGAAGAAGTTGAGGACAGCAGCTGGGTAGCAGCACTGATAATTGGCATCATTTTGATTGGTATGATAATGGCAATTGTTGTAATTCTGCTGTGGAAATGCCGCATGAGGCCTGTGCTGGCCGAGTCCCACTGGGCAGGCCGGTCCCCCTTCGCGGATGGGGACACACCGGATCTCTTCGTGGACTCTGACCAGGACACCCACACCAGGCGCTCCTCGGTTTTATTTATGTTGCCGTGGAAATTGAAACAAGGCACAAACTTCCAGCAGGATCCAGCTGTCTCAGAGAACCCAGCCCACCACACTACCAGTCCTGAGAACGGGCAGCTGCCTCTGCCAGCCGGGGGCTGCTCCGGAGCCGGCACGGCAGCTCCCGGCACGGACCTGCCTCCAGCTCCTGCCTCAGAGCCAGCCCACGCTGCAGGTGACTCCTGTCCTCACCCAGACACTCCACCTGAGTTCTCTGATCTGCCTCCTCCACCCGACTGGCTCAGGGAACCCACCATGGATCCCAGCTCAGATCCCTGCCAGCACTCGGCATTTCCCTCGGAAGCAGAGGAACCACTGTCCCCACCACCTGAGCTACTTCTTGAGGGAATCAATAAACCACTGCCCCAGCCAGAACACCCTTTGGAGACTGCCAAAATTAATTTCCAGAATACTCCACCTTTTTCTTAAATCAAGTATCTTTCAAAAAAGTGAAGAAAGGAGAAGTTGGCACAGGCAAGAACAGTGAGGCCTCGGCACAGGGCATTTCCCCGGTGTTTCCCAACTGCAGCTTTCACAAGAGAACAACCTGCTTCTGCCTGAAGCAAATAATTTCCAACCACAATACAAACTGTGCCCAGTCGTTGCCTGTACCTGGAGGTTGCAGAAGGCAGAGCACACAGCTGTGTGTGCCAGCACAGGTGTAACACACATGGAGCTTCCAGACACAGCCCAGCTTCAGGGGGACTCGGCTTCTAACCAGGGTTTGCTCCACTGGGCTGTGTAATGCAATGAATTCCAGTTCATTTTAATAAAGCTTTCTAAGTCAAAGGTGTTTCAGTCACTTAAAGCCCAATTGAATGTTTGCTTAGATACAGAGCTTGAATTCCAAACAAGGTTTAAACGTTGTGCACATTCAGTCTGTCAGCCCTGGAAGTGTTCAGGGCCAGGCTGAACAAGGTTTGGAGGAACCTGGTCTAGTGGAAGGTGTCAAGGTCCCTTCCAACTCAAACCATTCCGTAGTTCTATGATTCATAGAAAACCAGTGGATTACAGGTACCAACCAAACCCTCCTAACAGCCAGAGGTTGTTCTTTACTACTAGGAATGAGATTTTCTTTAGGTCAAATATTACCCAAGAGTTTACTGGCCTAAAATGTCCAGTCCCTTCACACTACTGCCTGGTAAAGCAGAGAACAGGGAGAGTGAACAGCTAATATCATGGTTACTGAAAATCTGAAATGCCTCCAAACACCTGAACAACAATTACACAAAGACTTCCTTGTACCTAGAGACTCTGGATTGTTGTGGATAAACTGAAAACAATCTGCAGCACACCCAGGCAAATGATCTGCAGAATTAGTTGTGCACATACACTGATTTCTTCCTCTGCATCATTATTTTTGAATGCACTCGGTTACTAACACAAACTTTAAAAATTGATTTAGTATTTCATGGATGCCAGATTCCTTTGAACTCCAAGGGTCCAAGTGCTTCCCATGCTCCTCTTTGGGCCCCAAGTACCAGCACAGCTCATCACCCCAATACCAGCCTTGCTGAGCTGACTTTTGGGTGGAAAGTAGCAGGGTGCTCTCAGAAGGAAATTAACTTTTAAAAATTTTTTACCTGTGTTGAATATTTATATTTACAGAAAGAAGCTGCTAGATGCTGAAGCTATCTTTCCATGAGAGCTCTGCAAAATGGCACAGAGTTTGGAGTTTGCCTGGGGAGGGAATAGATCTGTGTATGTACCACAGAGCACAGGTCTGTACACAATAAACTTCAAAATCTTTAAACCGCCACTAATAAAGAGCAGTAAATTATGCAAATGTAAATTATGCAGGCTGCTGTGCATATAATGACCATAGGAAAATAAATTTGCAATTTTTTCTTACAGTTTTACATAAGCCATATCATTGGCTATGCCTAAAGAACAGTATTACAATTATACAAAGATTTTTTTTTAAAGGCTTGTTGCATTACACTCTGTTAAAATAACCAGCATTATAAACTATTATAAACTAAACATTATAAACACTCTTACCATATTGCTTTGAGAAAATCAGATAGAGATTTCCCGTAGAAATCTGTAAAATCCTACAAGCTGAGCTGTATTATACCTGACAACACAGTGATAGCCTGATCTGAGGAGTAGAAAACAGTATTTTTAAATTATGAAAATATATTCTGGCAGCTTAAAAGAGCTTAAGAGAAGAAGCCTAAATTCACATTAACCTCTGTTACAGGAGGAGAGGTTAATGGAAGGCAAATAAAACACAAGTTAACCTGACTTTTCAGACAGAAACGTGAAGTGTGATCACAGCTCAGGCTGCCAGAGCCTCCGGGCGTGTCCGGGGGTGCCGTTTCTGCAGGCAGCGGGTGCTGCTGGAGGCAGCAGCAGCAGGGCTGTGGAGCAGGGTGGGGAGCAGGGTGGGGAGCAGGGAGGGCACTCCTGTGCCAGCCCCAGCCCTGGCAGGTCCCTGGCTGTGCTCGAGGAGGCTCTGCAGTGCCCAGAGGATCAGGTGGTTGCGGAGCCGGGCGCAGCCGTACGATGCAGCTGAGACAAGCACAGCCCCCGGCAGCCTCTGGAGCTGCTCTCCAGAACAAGGCGACCTCTAAGCCTCAATCCATCACAGAAACGATGTGCTGATACTGCAGGACACCACGGTAAGTTTGGGCTTTTTCATTTTACTCACAAAATCCTACTACCAAATCAGAGGTGGAAACTGGAAGGGAATTAGGAGTTGATGACAGATGCTTGCACCAGAAATTTGCTGCAGTGTCAGAGATTTGTTACTAACGTTAACTCGGGTTCTGAACATGTGTTACCAGCTTTGAGATTGTAATTAGCACTGTAAGCAGGGAAAAATGCTCAAGTGCATGTTAGTATGAACATGGGAATTTGGGTTTCAAACTGAATTCCTAAGATGTATTTTAACCAATTTACTTAAGCAAACAGCATGCCTGGATGGGGGGGACTGCTACATTACTGCAGAGATTTGTGAAGATCCAGTTGACAGCCATTTTTTCATCCTCTATAAATGAACACATTATTCCAAACATAATATAGGCTTGAAATCACTAAAAACAAGAAGCAGACATTGTATAACGTTTGGAAGAGACTTGCATTTTCGGAAGAAAGCCCTCATTTGAGCTGGAGGGGGAAAGGCAGATGAAAAAACAAGTCTCATTCTGCCAGACAACATGACAGGCTGAAGGGATGCTTTGTGAAGTCTCTCTTGAACAATTCTAAAAAGGACCGTGCCACAAAGGGGGTTATTGATATTTTTACTTAATTTCTCCTGCAAGTGGCCATTACCAAGACAACCCTTATACAGAGGTAAAATGTATTACATGGATTTAAAGGGTGTCATTTTGGTATATTTATTTCCAGGCAACAATGGAATACCTGATATTGAATACATCTACCTGTCTGCTGGTCCTTCTGTTTTTCATACCCACTGGTTTGGGTATCTGTCCTTCTAGCTGTACATGCTCAGGAAACGACAGGAATGTGGACTGTTCTGGCAGAAACTTAACTGTACTGCCCCAGGGACTTCAAGACAACCTTACATATTTAAATCTGTCCTTTAACCAGTTTGTAGATCTCGATCATCAGCTAACGAGGTTCACCAATCTGAGGACCCTTGATATTTCAAATAATTGGCTCAAGAATGTTCCTGCTCATCTGCCCAAGTCCTTATGGGAATTATATGCCACAAACAACAACATTAAAGTTCTTCAGAAACTTGATACAGCTTACCAGTGGAATCTTAGAGTGCTCGATGTTTCCAGGAATATGGTGGAAAGAGCTGTCCTGATCAACAACACACTGAGCAGTCTCAAGTTTCTCAATCTCAGCAGCAACAAACTTTGGACAGTTCCCACCAATATGCCCTACAACATAGAGACAGTGGATCTATCCAACAACTTCTTGTCCCAGATACTCCCAGGAACACTGGTGAGACTACAACACCTCACAAGCCTCTACCTGCACAATAACAAGTTCTCGTACATTCCTGACAAAGCTTTTGACCAGCTCTCCCAGCTGCAGGTAGTAACTCTATACAACAACCCCTGGTCCTGCAGTGACAACCAAAACATCCCCTACCTGCTGCAGTGGGTGCAGGGGACAGCTGCCCGTGTCATTGGGGCTCCCTGTGCTGACCAGCCCTGGCTGCGGGCGAGCGCCGTGCCCACAGCGCTGGACTCCAGCCCCATGATCAGAGGCACGAAGGCAGCGGACAGGGCAACTTCTGACCAGGCACCTGAGCCCAGCAAAGTGACCAAAACGCACAAACAATTCAAAGCCAAGGAAGTCACTCCCCTGGCCACCCAAAGCCACCCTGTCGTGTTGCCCAGCACAGACCAGCCCCTGCTCCGCGTCCCCGCTGGCCCCACCGCCAGGAGCGGCGGCTCCCACGAGGCCGCAGCCACACACACAATCCACGTCCAAGAGTCCACCGAGGGCAACTCCAGCCTGGCCCGCCCCACGGGAGCCTCCACCACTCCCATGACTCTAAGCATCACCAGTGGAATGCCCACAAACTACTCCAGGATGCCTCAAAGCACAACCGCTACCTTACGGAGAGAGGAGCCCACGCCCAGCGCCCCCGAGCCGCGCGTGCCCTCCCGAGCCAGCACCTGGGAGATGGGGCTGCTTTTCCTCCTCCTGCTGCACGCCGTGGCTGTGGGTGTTCACTAAGGGCTGCACCTCGTGGAAACTACTGAGTTTACTCCTGTGATACACAGCTGGAGCTAAGACATCCAGTTGAAATAATGAATCAGAATGCAAGAAATTCCAAGTTCTGACTCTGATCTAAAGAAAGTAACAGTTCTTAAAGACGTGCACACTAATGTCTTGATACTAAGCTGCTACTTATTTTCATATGTCTTAATTGAGTACAACTAACCTATTATTTTGTTTTAAAAAATGTGCTTATTTTGTATTTAAATTTTTCATTTTACTTGCACAGAATAAACACATCTGAATTTTAAGTACTGATTTTAAGTATGATTTTGTCATCGAACAACTGGAAAAAAAAAGAAGGCCTGTATCATATCTGCATTGTCTTGCTTGACTTGCCAGTGAGCAATTCCTGTAATATAGCAGCACAGATTCTTTGTAAGTTATGATGACATGCAAAAGAAAGGGAAAAAAAAAAAGGAGCTAAACTGAGCTGTTTCACTAATCAGAAGTTATTGCTGAGCAAAATCGCTAGCATGTATATCTATGTTTGCTTCATATGTATTAGAGTATTTTAAATACGAAGAACAACAGTTTTGAATTTAGGAATTAAATATGACAATGCCATGATGTCTGCTAAGAGGGTGTAAACTGAGAAGGCAACATAGTCCAACTTCAGCATGGAAAAGTGGTGGGGGCCGGTCTCCTTCTGCTCTGGCTTGACTTAGAGAGTGCAGGCAAGTTATTGCTCTCTCCATACTTAAAAAAAAAAAGAAAAAAAAGTTAAAAGTAGAGAAAAATGCCAGATGTTCAATGCCATGACACTGTCCAACACCAAGGAGTTATCTACCCAAAGTAATGACCTGGAACTCCTGGACTTTATGTCAAGTGACATCCTGAAATGTTAATATGTTCTGCTTAAAAGAATTCCACAAATCAGCCAGATCGTAGCAAACTGCTGTCAGTAAAATGAAATATTGGCCAATTTCTAACACAAGTCATGTAAGAAATCAATTTAGCAATTAGCTGGCGAGCTGTCATGGAAACAATCCTGAATCCTGTGACTTCAGAAAGAATTAATTCAGTCCATGGCACTGAACATGCCCAAATCCCTGCTTTCTAAGGGCGAGCATGGATGCTCTTCTCCTTGACATCTGCACCGCCAGCCAGTAGGAATAGTTGCACGCATGGTTCTGTCCACTCTAGGAAAATTATTTAAATTATGGCAAAGGTACTTGATATACTACAGATGAAGTTTTGCAAACAGCATGAAATGAAAACTGAAGAACAAGTTAATTGAAAAAGTATTATCCACTTAATATTACAGATCTTATACAATGTTTTCCATTCATTCCAGGCCATTTAATTTCCAGTTATTGTAGCATGAAGGTGCTGCAAAACCCAGAAAACCTCACAACTGAGACTGAAGTCCTCTACCTGTTTCTCCTAAGGTGTCAATGGGGGCTGTAGATCATTTACAACCACTGGTATCAGAGCAATGACAACTTTCCAATTGTGAACAGTATTTCTATAACCGGAAACGTGTTTTAATTTCTAACAGTAAATGTTACACAATGGATTTGTACAGTTATTTCATTGGCATTTAAGTAAAAATAAAGTTATGTTTGTATTGAACTGAACTACTGACTGTGCTTCTTTTCAAATAAGCAGAGTAATACCACTAAATAGATAGTATTGTATTAGACAAACCTGTCTCAAGTAGACATTTGGCTCCATCTTCATGTCTTATGGGGGGAAATTATGGTTAAATTAAATTATACTATTTAGATAGTCTAGATGTATCTCTAGTATTGTTTGGTAATAAGCTGATGAGATGATTGCAACGTTGGGACTGTCCTTCCCCTTCCTACCCTTTAGAACTTAGAAACACCTAAGAAGTCCCTGCCTGCTGCTCTCTTTGCAGTCCCCGTGTTTGCTAAGTGCTGACTGACTGTAACACAGCACCAACCTACTTACCATGCTCAAAACTCAGTAATTCCCAAATTATCTCATTCATACGGCCTCATCCCTCACAGTGGGAGCTGCTGGGCTTGCAAGGCAGGATGGATCACAAAACGAGGTGCTGTGACTAAACTGCTTGATTTGAGGAACTTACATATAATACCAGACATGTCTTTTCTGCAGAATCAACATAGGATGCCAAATTCTATTGCACTAAAAAAACCTGCACAGAATTAACTTTAAATGCTCTGAGAATGTTTCACCCATAACGAGGTCATCTGGTGACCAGCAACAGGAAAACACTGTTTTCCAGAGGTTATTTGGGGCAAATTGCAAGCCCCCACCCTAAAGGACTTGTTATCCAGGCTCCAAAGTCTTCAGCACACTAATAAAAGCCTGGAAGTGGAAATGGGGCTGTGGAGTTTTCCAAAGCCCTGTACAGGATTGGGAAGCTGGGATCCCAAACCTGCAGCTGGGTACGAAGTGAGCCGGCACTGCCACGCTCCAGGGCTGTGCTCCCTCCCAAACCCTGCCTGTGCTGCTGCAGCACCAGGGCTTCTTACCCAGACTGCTTTCAATAAAGCAGACTGGAATTTAGGCTTCCTTGTATTTTTCTGGAATACGAATGAGTCGATAAGGGAGCAGGGAGGAGGCAGAAGTGTGGGAGTCGAGCACTTGTTGCTCGGCAACTGCGCAGCCACTCTGAGCTAAACCCGAGGGCCTGGGTTTGTAAACAGGCTGCTCACTCAGGTCACCAGAAATACAAAATAATGTATTCTCAGTGAAATTGTTTTCCAAAAGAACTATTTAGCATTTCAGGGCAATATTCAAAATACCCAGAAAAGAACAGCTATGTGCTCGCTCTCAAAAGGGCAATATTGCTGTGAGGATGGCTGCGGTCTGCAGCAATAACTCAGAGGTTTGGATTCCTATTAATTAGTTTGGGATCAGCTTTAAAACCCAATGGCAGTAGTTCAGGATCAATATTTATTGATTTATGGATCATTTTAGTAACAGGGTAGGGATTAAAAACAGAAGAGCACTGGCTCCAGAAGCTGGGTTGTTGCCCAGGAAACAAAATGTGAAGATAGATGACAGAAGGAATTAAATTTCACAGCACAAGAAGGACATAAACTGATCCAGATATATCAGTAAAATGACTCAACAATGCCCTAGCAACAAGATCGCCAACTAATAAAAAATAGAGGGGGGGGAAAAAAAAGGGGAAAAAAAAAAGAAATAAGCTAACCCCAAAATACTCCAGCCTGCTACAAGCCCTCAAACATTCTGGCAGCTTAAATCTAAACAGTTTTTCCACATTTCACACCTTAAAAACACAACATCTGGCTCAGGACCAGAAGACAAATACCCCAAATAAGCACCACTTAGCTACATCCCTGTGAGAAGAGATGATGCCAGAGCAAAGCCCTTCCTGCTGGTTTGAAAGGCAGCCTTGCCAGGACAACTGAATTGTGAGGCTGCTGAAGAGAAAGGTAATAACTCACCTAGCAGCAAGGCTCACGTCAAAGTACAACAATATGTTCATTAATATCCTGCACCTGGACAAAACGTTCAGCAACATGCTCCTTGCCACCCCTCTTTGAAGGCAGGAACCCTTGGCTGACTGCACCATGAGCACGAGGGGTTCTGCCCAGGGAGCCAGCTTTGGATACAATCATTATTCTGCTTTTAAAGAAGAGGGAGGTAAGTTAGGCCTAGCAACCATGTGGTGCAAACTTTTGTCTCAATTTACTTCCAGAAACTCTTTCTTTGCAGATGAAATAACCATTTCTTGCTCTGCCAATGAAGAAAACACTGCATGTCAGGTCTGCACAGAATACATAAGGATGCCTCGGATCACTGCCAGGCACAGTCACTTTTTAAGATGGGTTATCACTATTCTCTGCATTTGTATGCCTAATTTCTTGTCTGAACAAGGCAGGATAACAATGTAGGCATTTTGTTTTACTTGACATGAAATAAGACTGTGTCTAATGGAACAAAATGGAGAAGAGAAACGTGGCAAGCAAACGGAGTTTTTTAAAGAGAATTCAAAAGACTGCCTTCACTTCTAATTCGGTGTGTGCAACAGGCTTAAACATTAAGGGAACTTGCTAAAAACAAAAGAATTTTTAAAAGGGGGGGAAAAAAAGCATCCAGGCTTCCCTTGGGTCCAGCCCCTTCTGTCAGCCCACCTGTGGGTTCATGGACTGTTGTGTGGCTTTTGAAGACAGAAAGTCACTACAGAAGATAAATGATCCTACTCATCTTGTGTTCTTTCACATCATCCAAGGAGTCAAGGGTGTTGAAAATGCAGAAAAGTTAAAGGAAGGCAATTTCCCAAGCCAAAGGAGGTTTGTAACTCAATCTACAGAGTAAAAATCACTACTGAAAACAATGAAAAGTTTTGAAATTTAATAAAATTAAGGATCTAAAATTGCAATTAATTTAAAAAGATCTTACATGCCTGTTGGCTACTACTTTCATTAGAAACATGCAGTTTGAAGAATTACTTGTTTGCAAGTGTGTGTCGACTATTTAAACCGTCGGTTACACACAGCAGATGCTGCTAAAGAAGTGGCTCCCTGTGCTTGTTTCCATGTTTTCACATGAACCCCAAGGCTCTGCAGACGGTTCAGCACTGATGCCATCCCCTCCTGACAATACTGGAAGTGGCACATCAGTGCCACTGCCACCACGGGCACCAGAGCCAGCACAGAGCACGCAACCCCTGCACCCCAGCCAGGGCTCTGCTCCCACAGCAGGAGCCCCAGGGGCCCCAGCCACTCCTGAGCACGGCACACTCAGCACAGCAGAGCCAGGGCACCCCCTGGCATCACCAACCAGCACCCACCAGCACCAGGAAGAGCCAAAGCAGCCCCAGGAGCCCAGCCAGCACTGGTGCACAGGCAGCTCCAGCCGCAGCTCCAGCACAAACCACAGCGACAGCAGCCCCACAGGCACAAAACACACAGCAGTAACCTCGCCATGAACACCCCCGGGCTGTGCCAGCACCCCGGAGTGCCTCATGCCACCAGGGCTGGAGAACTCCCACCACCCCCGAGCCAAGGCAGCCCCCAGTGCTGCCAGTACAGCCCCCACAGCAGCAGCAGCACTGCCCAAAGCTCAGGCTGCAGCTCCAGCGACAGCCTCACTCGAGTTGCAGCTTTAGGACTGCAAACACTAATTTAAATAAATCCAGTTTATTTAATTTTTTTAAAAGGGGGAGAATTGTGACTTAGTTGACCATAACCTGCCTGACACTGACCTTGGGATATTACTCCCAAATTCTTCAATATTTGTCACTTGTTACAAATCACTACCTTCCAAAGCAGGGAAGAATTAAAACTTTCAAAATTCTGTCTTATTGGAAAAACACTCTTTATGCGAAGTTCACATGTCAACACTTGCTTTTCGTGTTACTTTTGTGTTGCTTCCACAGACTCCAATAATTTCCAAAAATCTGATATTATTGCCTCTTAGAACATGATGGTGGAACTGAAGCACCATCATAGTCATGTCTCTCTGTGTAACTTCCAAATACTTGTATTACTCCTTAAAATGGGATACAGGGACCACTTTGAGAAATCTTATCCCATGTTTTAGCCTGTTACTTATTTAATATTTCAGAAATTGAAGATGATAAAATCACTGATAAAAGCTTAACAGCACTGTGGTGTAGATGTAATTAAGTTGAGACAGTGAAAATTAACACAATACATTTAACGCATTAGGTGTTTTTCCACAGGCACTCTCACACTCCTGCGCTGAAAAACTGTGACAGTTTTGGTTTAGGAGACAATTAAAAATAGTCAGCAAATTTTCACAAGTAAGCTATTTTCAGACTCTTAAGTTACCAAGCTGGTGTCTCTCATACACACTTGACACTTCTGTCAGGTTCATTTCAGACTGGGAAGGTGAAAGGTTTCTTACCGCCGAGCGATGTAGTAGAAAACAGGATTGCCAACTTTGGATGTCCCAGCTTGGTAGAAAATATTTAACGTTTTCAGTGCTTTGAATTCCTCTTTTTCGTGGACTTGATGCCTAAAAAACAATACATTGACATCAACTTTCACAAGTGCCATTCAAACAAACAAAAAAATCCTAAACCCTCTTTCCTTGCATCTTTAAACAAAAGTATTAAGTTCACGCAATTCTGAGCCTTCCTTAAATCACAAATGTTACCACAATCTCTGGTGCTCAATTTAGTTTTTTTAATTAAAATCTACTCTGAAATCTAAAAGGTTTATGTAGACTCAGCTTTTTAAACTGCCCTTCAAAACAGTCTTAAGAGCAGTAAGAGTCTTTATAAGTGCTGACACATGACACAGTTTAGAAACCCACACTGTGTGTCCCCACCACAACAATCTCATTACCTTGTCATGAACTCCTCAAACTTGGAACTAGTGAGATTTAAGCTGGACCAGTGTGTATCTGCCACAGGTTTGTGCTCAGGAGGCCCCAGGTAGGCAAGAAGAGTTGCCATCTTGTCAAAAGGTCGTCGTCCAACAGCCTTGTGGTCCCTACAAACAACATGTTCCTTGTAAGGGAAGTCCTTCTTTACTCAGCAATTTCTGCTTTTTTGCCCACCACCCTTCCTCACCTGAACAGGCTGGACTTTCTTTTTTAAAGTAAGTATGAAAAGTCTTCAATGAAGCCTGATATTCTGCTCAGTAATAACAGAAGCACTGGAGAGTATTCCTAGGTATTAACAGCTCTGAGCTGAGGGAAGGGAGATTTGGATTGGATATTAGGAAGAAATTCCTCTCTGTGAGCCTGGGGAGGCCCCGGCACAGAGAAGCTGCGGCTGTCCCATCCCTGGAAGTGACCAAGGCCAGGTTGGACAGGGCTTGGAGGAATCTGGGATAGTGGGAGGTGTCCCTGCCATGGTAGGGGTGGAATGGGATGGTCTCTAAGTTCCCTTCCAACCCAAAGCACTCCAGGATTCCACGACACCTTTCCCACCAGCAGAGCCCTCTCCCCCCGGGCAGCCTCACCTGTTGCTGGACAGGTACTGGCCGATCTTCTCCTGGTTGTTCCAGAGCAGGCGGTGCAGCGCCAGGACGTTGCCGTCGCTGATGAAGGACAGGCTGTGGTTGACGGTGTCGCTGGCCGGGCAGTCGGACGCGATGTCCAGGAAAAACCTGCAATCCCAACCCAGGCATAACCACCGGCGTGCCAGGGACAGGCAGGGGCTGTGAGGGCACTCTGAGCTCACTGCCCACACCCCACGGCCCTGCGTGCTGCCCCCAGGCCCTACCTTCGTGCTGCGTCAAAATTGCTCTTCACAAAGTCATTGAAAGGCCGCATGTGCTCCTCTTTTGTAAACAGGACGTGGTTGGCAATGCTCTGAAGGATCTGAAGAATAAAAAGATGGCAAAGACACAAAAAGATTCAATGTATTAACTGCAACAGTAACTAACAGTTAAACTGTTTCTGCCAGTTTAACTTCACTGGCAGAAACACTTACTTTCACTTGTGAAACCTCAAGACAAGAAAAGGCCAATAAGCCAACCAATTCAAAATATGTTCACTTTCAAATACTAGCAAAACACTTCACTTGTTTATGAACTTTAAACCATGAAAACAATTCGTCTTCCAAACCACCATTTATTAAGCATTAACTATTTCTCCTGAAACTTAGATACGTAAAAGCAGTAGCATATCCCTATTTAAAGAAAAATATAATTTCTCAACATTTACAATATGCACAGGTCACAGAATTTGTATGTCATCATTAAATCTTTTTTTTTTTCATCTTTACAAGAAATATGGCCAAGTGAGATTAAAGATAGGAAAAATGCCTTCTTTAGCAGCAGGATGAACTTCACCAAGGCTGGCTGCTGTTACCCTCACGGAACATCGGTTTCTTTGTTTTCAAACGAGAAGGTCAAGTGAAAGGCTGGAATTCCACTCTCTTATCCATCACTTTGGCCAAGTGTTTGTGCCCATACAGACTGCTGGCCATCCTTATATTGCTGAGAACTCGAACAATGCCACAATGCACAAACACAGGACGGAAACTTTCCATAAACGTGATGGGTGCTAAAAAACCTACGAGTTTCCCTACATTTTCTCATACTTGCCCAAGAGCAGAACTAAAGCAGGGAGTACATAAGCTACAGCCAAGTAAAAATATTGCTGGATTCACCTTTGACATGAGCTTCAAGCCCCTCTCAATCCTTGGGGGAGGTTTCTTATCCAGGATGCCGGCCTCGTACGGGGAGACGATGGCGGGGTTGATGAAGCGCAGGAACATGGCGCTGCCCACGGCCCCGATGCTGTTCTGGGGGAAGCGCTGGCTCACCACCTGTGCACGTGACAATCACAGACACACAATTTCTGCATTAAGCAAAGGCAAAGAGCTCAGAAAAGCCTTGCATGGCAAGCCAAGCCTAAGCATTCCTTCCACACCGATCATGCTCAGTACGCTGGAGTGGGACTCTCTTGCATCCCAGAGAATCAGAACAAGAGGAAAAGGAGTGGGGGCTCTCAGGCACCAGCTGGCTTTTCCTCAGCTGCTGCACAAGCTCCCTGGCCAGGGGACACAGCTCCAAGAGCTCCTGGCCTTGTCCCAGAGCTGGCCCCCATGCAGGCCCTGCCCCTGGCGGGGGACCCGCGAGTGCCGCACCTTCGGGCTCAGGTGTGCACAGCCCTCCACCAAACACAGGGAATGCCTTTTACATCACTGGGTCTTTTATTTGGGTATTTCTAACTGCACAGTTGAGCCTAAGAGCCTCTCCAGCAGTAATATTTGTGCTCTGAAGTTTCAGCAGTGGTTTTAAATAGCCATTTGTAGAAATACCCTTCAGAACCATCATCTGTCCACAGAAAGACAGAAGGAGCCAGAGCTGAGAGGCCAGTGCACTCCTCTGCCTACACATACACTGTCCAAAACCACTGAGCAGGAATTTGCTAGAAGGACTACAGATTTAAAATATTGTTCTTTGCTATTCAGGGGAAAAAAAAATTCTGAAAATGTTGTAAGAAAAATGACTTTTCTTTTAGGAAATGAACTATGCATTACTAAGAGGAGAGTTATTCTTTAGATATCCTTCATTTGACTTTGAAAAGTTAAAGACAAAGCTTCCTGACAAATATAAAATTCTTAACTATGCAATGTGTTGTTCTATAAAACATCAGTATCTATATGTGTATTTTTAAATGTGCAACAGTGGTTAAACAAAATGAGTCAGATTCTTCCTTTTCACAGAATAAAATTAGCAAGCTTGTTATTATAATGTATAGTTTTAAATTAAAAACCCCAAACAAATCCCAGTTTAGTAAAAGTTTTCAAAACATAACTTGTGCAATCATGCTGTTTAAACCAGACAAACCCATTAGTACAAAATACACCAAGAATCACTTTGGTTCAGTAGCAACTCCAGTCAGTTACCTTGTGATGCCATTACTGATATTTTCTTATAAAATACTGGTTTGCCCACAGCTTTTGCATTTTAAACATGATTACTATCCTGCTCAGTTACAGCAAAAATAAGATAATATTTAATAAAGGTCTAAATTTCCATTCTGCCTGCTTTATTCATATTTATATTCTGAGGTCACTGCCAAAGAAAAGGGTAAGTCTGAACTTTTAAAGACAACACTCTAAAGCAACCCACAGATCTAAACACTAACACAGCAAGTTACTTAAAATGGGAAATCTGCTTTTCTCAGGAATTAAATACAAGTGCTAAAGTTGTTGGGTTTTTTTGCTTAATCACAAAGCAAACAAAAGAATATGTGTCAGAAACAAGTCCCATGAGTCTCTTTCCAGAACCCCACAAACATTAATTGTTCTTTGCCCAGGATGCAAGCTCAGGTTATCTGCCAGAGTGTTAAAGCAGCTCAACAGACCCAGATTCTTCTCAAAACCAAAGAAAACATTTTTCTTCCACATTTTTTTAAATTTGAAGATGGTGGCAAAGCTAAAAGAGTCAGAATATTAAACACTAAGCAGTAATGTTAAAAATCTCATTTACTCAAATAGGCACACAGAGAATATTTTAAATCTAACTTAATTCCAGTGTTAATTGAAATGAAAGCTATTTTGTGCCAGAATTAGTAGAATGATTTTACAGTGAGGTCAAATAGACTGAAGTGAAGATATTTTGAACAAACAGCAAAAGACTTCTGTTGTGCTTTGAAAGAAATGGCTAATAAAAAGGTCTCCAAACTTACTGATTTTTTGTTTTCCTTTTTTTCTTTTACGGTAGCTTTATTCAGTAGAGAGTGGCAAGTTGCCTACAGAACAGAGATGAGCACAAACAAGTCACAGCACCAACTACATACAGCAACAAAAAACCAATGTTGACTTGTACATAAATTACACAGTAAAATGTAACAAACATAACCAACAGAAAATGAAATATATAAACTAAAGACTGATGATGGAGTTTTTATTCCACAGTTTTATTACATCTTATTTACAAAGCACTAAATACAAAACAAGCAAATGTTGAATTTCAATCATTTCTACTATTTCTGGCTAGATTAAAAGTCAAACCACATCAATGTGCTCATGATATACAATACTGGGCCTTAAATGGTATCTTCAGCTTTCAAATGTATTTTACCATCCCCAAATAATTTTATTAGTAAAGATAGTAGTGTTATACCTTTGAAATATGTATTACTTTTGAAATTAAATTTAGAGTTTTGAATCTTCCCAATGTTTCTCTGTGTGTCCTTCAATTTGGTTAGACCTGTGAATCATCAAGGTTATTACCACTGTGAGAGGTAACACTGCCATGAAACACTCTCTGGACAAAGGAAGAAAAAGCTACAGTCTATGTTATTTATTAGAGATTTCCAAGCCAAGAGATCCGACTTGATCGTGCTTATTTCTGCATTTCACTGAGATGCAAAGGGACCCCCCAAGAAGCACCAAATTGTGTCCTATTTCCAGGAGGACCTGAGCAGAGCCCCAGCAGCTCGTGCCCTGCTCCCTGGCCAGAGGAGCATCCACCCTCCAGCCCCCGGGAGCGAGGTCGGGGCTGAGCATCCCTGGGAAGCCTCCAGCAGCGCCCGGGGCTGGGTCCCCGCCAGCCTGCAGCACCCAAGCACCTGCAGAGGGTCACCCCGGCACTGCCAGAGAGCCTCTGCAACTTCAAAACACAGCAAAAGGCAAAACCCCAACCCAAACCAGCCAGGAAAAGCTCTTCCGCCGAGCAAGCTGAACTGGAAGCTGTGCAGGACCTACCAGTATTTAACCAGTGGCACCTCTGCCAACTTTCCCTGTGTCATTTCCACGGAGTGGCTTCTCAGGCAGTTGTACACACACTCTACTCATAGGGATACTGCAGCAAAAGGGAAATTTCCACCCTTCTTTTGTAAGGAAAACCATGTATGTTTGTGGGGATTTTATGAAATAGGCAGCACAAATTCTCCGTAGGAGTTACTGTGGTCATGCTTGTTCCTCACATCACACTCCTGAACATACATTACCTGTAAGGAGCCAGGTGAATCTGTCCCAGTAGCCAGTTATTGATGTTTCCAAAGGAAAACACTCACTGGGCTCTGTTCCCAAAATAGAAACACCAGCCAGCAAAGACGCCAATATCCAACTAAAGGCTCCGTGTCTCTCATGTTGCTACACTGATTAACATTAGCTACTAATCATTTACAGAACACACCTGGAGTATTCTTTGCACACACAGTTACTTTAAAACTCTAAGCATAAAAAACTACCACAAAATTCAGTCTCATTTACTCTCATAGTGCTTGAGATGAAACACATTCACCTTTTTTAAAGTGAAGCTATCTTAGAAAAAGCACCTATTTGGTTCTTAGGATAAAAATGGATTAATACCCTAAATCAGATCTTGACTGCACTTTCTTTCAGATAAAGTTCAGACTCATCAAAACTCTCAGGAACTTTAAGTACAGAATGACTTACTAGCACTATTTGTGATGAACAAACACTTGTACAGAAATCCAGGTGTTACCAGAAGCAGGTAAAGTAGTAAATATTGAAGGTATCAGTTAATACCACTGATGTATCTGCTGGCAAATCATCTCTTTTAGGAACTAATTACCCTTACTACCAAACACAGTAAAGGCAAGAATAAAGCCAACAGACTTGGAAAGGCTTCCATAGAAGAATCTTCCATAAAGAATGCCCGCTGCTGAGCACAATTTAGAAATTCCATTTCGTGTAGGAATTACAAATGGATTGCATAGAAATAATTTCTACCAATGTGCCACTGAAATGGCAATAATCTGATACATCCTGGTAGCAGCATTTAAACCCAGCTCTGGGATCAGATGTGGGAAAATGTAACATCCAGTAACAGAAGGAACAGCCAAGGCTGTGTCTGTATTTTCAGTAACACTCAAATATCTTCCAGTTGACATCTGTGACACTGTGGCCATGAAGGAGAACAACCTGCTCACCTCATTTCCTGATTTCAACAACCAAACACACCAAAAACCCCAAAGTCACTCCACCACCAGCCCAAACACAACCACTGTCAGGAATAGAAACCAATGTCCTTAGAAGGCACGTACTGAGCTGTCAGAGCAGGAACCAGGCACAGCATTTGCACACCTGGAGCATTCCAAGAGCTCACAGGAACAACCCCAGACCACAACAGCCACAACATAAATTCCCTGTTCTCCCTCCCAAGCTCTGGGAATTGCAGCAGTTGTCCTGATCCCTCCAGCACTCCCTGTGCAGATGTGACAGGACAGGATTTTGTTACTCATCATTAGTTCACACAGGTCAGAAAATCTACTGGCTTTGCTTTAGACCTGAGGTAGACTACAGCTGCAAGGCCAAAAGTAGCTCTTCCAGAGCACTTCACTGAGAGCACAGCTCCAACATTCCACCAGGCACAGCATTTCTGTGACAGTCCTCCAACAGGACTGGAAACTGCATTCCCAATGAGCCCTGAGGGATCCCTGCTTGGATTTTTAGCAGCAGCTAAATCCATCAGAAACACACAAAGAGCAAGGGAGACCCAGCAGGACACTGGGCTCAGCAGCCATGGGACAGAGCAGAGGAGTTGGGGATGGAGGTCAGGGAATCTGGGTACTCTAAAAAAGTGTTTAGTCACCCCATGATTCCCACCCAAGTCTCAAAACACCGTTTAGCCCCTACATTGAGACTCGTGTAATTTAACAAACGTCTGAGAAGAGCTTTAAGAGATGCCCACTGTGTACAGCACCAAGCTCCAAGCTGCTGGAATTTTACACACCAGCCCCAAAGCTTAGGGGCAGGCAACCACTGCAGGCATACCTGGTATAAACAATGGCACACACTGCGCAGCTGGGGTGGGAACTCCGAGGAGGAATTAATGATTGCCTGAAAAAACTTGTCTGTCATTTGCAAGAGACTCCGCTGGTTCTCTTCAAGGCTCTCTGTGGGCTCCAGCCTGAAACAGACCCACACATGTATGACCAGCAATCAAACACGACACAAGCTGCACTTAATCCTTGGTAGCAATCTCATTTTCTCATTTTCTTATGGAAATATTATTACTATATAATTAAAACTTATTATCTTTTACACAGAAGTTTCCATCACTATTTTAAACCACATGAATACACAATTTCAATCGATAATCTGCATTATCAGTTTCATGATGACTTATCTGAAAGGAATTTTTGAGGTAGACAGATACTTGATGGCTAAAGTATTAATTAGAAGGCCTATCTTTGGGTGAGCTACTTAAGAGATGAATACTTATAATTTTTCTAAGAGTTAGAGATAATTCAAAGCAACAGAGCAACAGGGCTGCAGAGACAATGAATGTATCTGGAAAAGTGAGAGGTACAACAGTATGAAAGCATGAGAAAAGATCTGCAACAAGGAAAAAGGAATTCTATTATATTTACAATGAGAGGAAACCATGTTACAGATAAACACATTTGCAGCTCCCCCTGAATCTCAAACCTTGTTGGATCCACCTCAAAGCTAACATGCTGCCACTCAGGGGAGGTGATCACAGTCCGCAGTAAAGGTTCCAGAAGCTTCTGCAAATACGTAGCACCATAAACCTGTGCAGGGGAAACAAGGACAGGAGGCCAGATTGACACAGCAACTCACAGCAATGCTGCCAAGTTCTGCAAGTCTTCAAGAGCTTGAAAACACATTATTTGTTTTGGCAGAAGCCAAATTCCTTTAAAACTGGGGTCTGCATATTATAGTCTCACTTATGGGACACAACTGAGATCAATTTCTACAGGTATTTTAATTCATTTCCAGTTCAGAGAAAACTAAAAACCATGATAACCAGCAGGGGTTTTTCTTACAGGATTTACTCCACACTTCACCTCTGTTTGCACGTTACTTTTTAAACTGAAATGGGAGCATAAACAAGACCTCAAACTTTACCAGGAACAGTCTTCAGAATCCAGAATCACTCCTAAGTGAACTAGTCAGAAAGGCAAGAAGTTAGTACCAGGGGCATATCTAATTTTTAATTTGGGCCTGAGCATAAGTTATCTACAAGATTCAGTTCATGAAGTGTTAAAACACAAAAAGCAAAACTCCCTAAACTTAACAGATGTGAGAGCTGAGACTAACTTAAACTGAGACCCCAAGGCAACTCTGTGCAGTTCTCATCTAATCCCATTACTCAAGTGCTTAACTCCACAGAATGGCAGCTCTGCATTTTCATATTACTAAACTTTTCCTCCTGTCGAAGTGGTCTGTAGCAGAGAGCAAGATGAGACAATGTACCTTAAAACAGAAAGTCATTATTTTACTGGCTAAGCTGTTGCCTCGGAAGAGGGTCTGCATGGAATCTGCCAGTTCAACTTCCTTTGAGAACATATTCCAGAGGAGCTGGTAGAGCAAGTGCCGGGAATCGAAGAGTGTGACCAGGACACGAGCGAGCTCATCCTTAAAAGAAGGAGGAAGTGTTAATCTGACTTGCAGGGAGCCCAGGCAAGTATAAAACCCAGTATTATGCCAAAACCAGCAAGCAGTTTGCAATAATGCTTTATGTCTGCTATGGGGTCTGGCAGGTAAAGTGAAATTACACACACACAATCTCTCTGCAAGCATTTCCTGTGCTACTGCCTGTCTAGAAATCTGCCTCAGGATATCCAGTCACACAAACTCTCTATGGTTATCCAGACAGACAAGCAGTTTTTCTGCTGTATAATAAAGCCCAACTCATCTCGCTAAAATCTAGAAGAGCAAATACAATTCTGTGTGTCTGCATTACAGCACACACTGTCTGTAACAAATAACCAGCCCAGATGCATTTATTATAATAACTGTATGTAAAATCATTCCTAGATATTAAAGTTTACTAGGAAAATGTACTTTATCATCAAGATCTGAACTTAGTGTGTTCTTAAAAATGTACTGAATCTAAGACAGGCTAGCTATGGTCAGTGGTAGCTCTATTGTCTGTGTACCAGACTGTTCTTACACCCGCAATGTTCGCACTAGGCTTTATTTCAAGTCTTATTAATAAAAAAAATGTAGGAAATAAAATGCATGAATCAACTTACCCACTGAGAACAAGGCACCACATTGGCTAAAGCCATAGCAATAGGAAGCTCCCCCTGATCACCCATCATGGTAACCAACTCCACCAGCCTCTCGAACCGATCTGCCAGCACCGTTTCTGCTAACGTGTCAAACTCTGTCCCCTGCTGCAGGATCTTGGTGAGCACTTCCATAAACGTGGCTCTGGTCTGGAGGTCTTTATGGTAGCCCAAGCCTGGTGAAGAGAACCCAGACCTGCTGAGGGAGATGTAACGACCGAGGCAGCCCCGGGCGTCCGTGGGGCGCTCCCGGCCGCCCCGCCGCGCCCGGCCCTTACCGATGGAGTGCATGAGGCCGCTGTCCACGTTGGCGTTGAGCAGGTTGGACATGGCCAGCACGGTGCAGTGGCGCAGGGACGCCAGCCTGCGCGACATCCCGCGCTTGCGCCCGCCCGCCTGCGCGCCGTCCTCCTCCGCCTCGCTGCAGTCGTTCAGCAGGTTCATGAACAGCGTGAAGTACCTGCCGGGAGGGCCTGCCTGAGGCACGCAGCCTGCACGGGCAGCTGGCTGCAAACAGGCAGGAAATCCCCCAAAACCCCCTCCCTGCCCCGAGAACCTTCCTCACGGCACAGCCCAGACCTGAACTGCACCATAACAACCCCACGGCCTCCTAAACCTGGCGTGCACATCTCCTCCAACCTCAGTGCCTCTACCAACAGGTGCCTTCAGAGAGATTTGAAATTTGATGGGTAAAAATACACCACCATGTGTGGTGTACACTCCCTGCCATGAATGAAGCACACATCTGCATTAAGCAAAATCAAAGCCATGTTTTCTAATTCTTTTCTAAATGAAAATGTTTCCATAAACCTACAAGGCAGAGATTTTGAAATCGGACATAGAAGAAGTAATTCCTGTTGGGATAATAAAATTATTTCTGCTGGAAGAAAAACCCGGTTTGTATTAAAGGTCATATAGTGGTTCTCTTTAGAGTCATTGTATAGAGAAATAGTTAAAAGTCACTATTTACTTAAGAAATAATTGAGATTTCGCTTCCATCAACTCAACACCATCTCCTTCTTCAGGCTGGAGTGGAAGCCCAGCAAGAAGAGAGACCACTGCTTCCATACTCGCCTGGTCCAAATCTCTGAAAAAAAATTTTAATAAAATAAAATATATTGGTAAGTCCCTTTTTCTTATAGCTCTAACTGTAGATGAAAAATAATGTTTTTAATAATAAAAAGGTGTTCTACTGAAGTCCTGTCCATCATGAAAACAGCTCTTACATTTTGTGGTACAGGTTCAAGCACTACATCTTGTAAGGACAACAACTGCAATCCAAATTTGTCACTAACAAGAACATTAAAGTAAAATTCAACACTGTATTATTCTTTACAATGCGCCATATAAAGCTCTAGATAATAGAATAGTCAATCCTAGTGCTAAATTAAAAAAAAACTATTAAAAGGAGCCAAGTCACCTGGAATAGTTACAGCTTCACAAACAGGTGAAGTGTTCCTTCTTACCTTGTCAAGCATTTCACATCCTCATCTGTTGCTTGATTAGATGTTCCCATAACCCAGTCTGTCAAATATTCCACCATTTTGTTCCTGTTACATATAAATATATGGCTTTAGTTTTTGGGGGTTTTTTTATGGTGGCTTTGTTTTCACACTTACTACTGCTGGCATCATTGCCACTCACTACAGACTCAGTGTAAGAGCTATCTGAAGCATCACACACTGAAGATGAACTGAATTGATTTTGTTAGACCAAGTAATACCCCAGTCTGTGTCACACATTAAATTGTTACATGTGTTTAGCAGCAACACAAATAAAATAAAATTTTAATGCAGCTTTAGACTCTGAATTATTCTGAAGACAAAGGCAAGGGAACTGTCTTATAGCAGGAACACTGATGTGACAGGGTTGTTGGTTTCCTTTTTTAACCATATAACCAAAGAAAATTACACTTGCCCACAGTACACTACCCTTGAAGTTACCTTAATGCCATCCTTACCTAAATTTCATTTCTTGACAAAATGAAAGGTCATCTCTCCTTTCCATCATTACTTCTACTAACTGACAGAGCTTTGTTTTTATTTGAATGGCATGTACCAAATTTCCAAGCACACGCACATACCTGAAGAGAAAAGCAAAAAGATTAATTGAATACTTCATGCTACTTCATTTCCTCCCCCCTGGTAAGCCTCTGCATCAGCTGAAGAGAAATAGCAGATTTCTACAGGCCAAAGAATTTTCTATCAGTATAAAACTGAGCAGAAATCTGCCCTTCAGCTTGTTTTTCACCACTAACATCAGTGTACAGAAAAGAGATCTGGAATGCCTATGGGAAAAGGGACAAGCTATGGAACGGCCAGTTCTTTAAAAAACAGAAGTCACTCTCCAGCAATGCACTCTATGCTACACAAACAATCTCCACGATTACTGCAGTTGTCAGAACCATAAGGAAAATCAGAAGATCAGCTGCTGCTTCTCCATGGACACAAGCAGAAAAGACAGACTAGAAGGCTCTACTCCTTACACATAATGACTGGGTATAGGAAGGTCAAGAGGACTCCTTACCTAACCAGATTCAGCATCATTGTCTCAATACTCGCTTGTCCAAGATGTTCTGAGCTCCCTTCTGTGTGATTGTCCAGCAAATTCTTCATTATAGCAATGGTTTGCTCTACAAATTGTGTGTTGGTATCAGTTAACAAGACCTACAGGAAATAAAATCTGGTCTTTAATTCTATACACATAAAACCAAAGAAAGGGTATTTGCCAAAAATACTGCAGCATTTCCAAAATCTCACGGACAAGCATTTTAATCATTACCACCAAGCCAACAGAATTCCAATAAATGTCAAGATTCAGTATGTTCACGCTGCCAGCCACAAGGATTCCACAAACAGTCTCACAGATTCTGCACTCAAGAGTTCACTAATTCAAGACTGTTAAATACAGCCTGGAATCACAATCACAATAATCAGTAATGTGTGCTGTGACGATCACACTGCTCACAGGGGGTGTGCACAGAACACAAACAGGGACCCGCCTCAATCACCTGGGGGCAAGACATGACTGACACAAAAGCAAATAAGGTACCACCACCTTACCTGTCCTTGAGAATCAAAGAACTTGCTGATGGTGTTCTTGAGTTTGTTGAAGAGCATGGGGTAGAGCGCCGGACTCAGCTCCAGGCCCACCAGATCTTTGATGTTAGTCCGTATCTGCAGCCCCACCTTCTCGTGGTTGCAGACCATGAGGGTCAGCAGGCGGTCGATGAATTTGCTGACGGGGGTCTCCACGCTGCCCTCGGTGGACACCATGGAGATCATGGAGCCCTTGCGCTCGTTGAGGGGGCCCATGGGGGGGCTGTAGGTGGCCAGCCCCGCGCTGCTGCGGTGCTGCAGGCACACCCCGCCCAGGGCACACAGGAACCCTGTCATGTTGATCCACTCCTGCAGCGAATCCGTGTCCGACAGGTCGATGGAGCCGCCGCCGCTGACGTGCGACATCCGCCTCTTCACGATGGTCTTGTGCAGGCTCTCGCTGACCTGGCAGGGAACGGGCAAACTCTGCAGCTGGACGCAGCACAGGGAGACAGGCAGGAGCCCAGCCTGCAACACGGCCTGCCACTTGCACTTCCAGCCTCAAAAAGGTACCTTTTAGAGCGTTCACCTTCTCTATTCACCTCTGTGACAGTGGGAACAAAGATCTGCACAGGGGCTGTTTGAAGGGAATTTGAAAACAGGGCTAGACAGGACTGAAGGGGGTTGCCAGTCAATCCCCTGCTCTGCACCAGGATAAAGCACATTTAAGTCACGGCAGCCAGGGGGTTGTTTAAAAACTTCCAGTGAAAGGGATTTCAGAGTTTCTCTAGCAGTATTTCACAGTTTTCCCTATCCTTTTTTTTCAATTTATTTTTACTTTTTAAGCTCAGTCTCATTCTCTCCCTTATAGCAATTTAAATCCAATTACTTGTTGGTCTTTTAGCAAACAAAGCAGACAACTGATTACCATTAGTTTTCTGGAACACTTTAATGGAGCTTTGTCTGCCTACAAAACTCATTTCCTAGTTTAAAACTCGAATTCCTTAAAATAAATAAGCTTAAAGACTTATTTTGAATTTCTAAAGGTCGAACTTATGGAAAAACTCATAGTCACCTGTCCATCTTCCATTTTGGTCTTTGGATAGTTAAGGATTAGTTTTGTAGCTTGTTCCCATTTTGCATGTGTATCCTCCCAGGCCTGAAAGAAGACACATCAAGATTTAACTTCAAAACCCCTTGCAGCAACAGGATTTTTGTGTGTGTTTTAAATATGCATGTAGAGTCTACAAACTGAGAAGGAAGCTCACCTCTGTGTTGCCCGCAGTCGGGTGTTCAATGCGTCTCAGTAACGCCATCACTCTCTTCTGAAGAGCTGCTCTCCCTGCAAAGGGCACAGAACATTGAACCAAGTTTTTTGAACACCCATCTACATCTAATTTGTGATCTTTGAAAGTAATTAAGAGGAACAAATCCCCTTAAAGTCTTTAGAAAAGTGTTTTCTTGTTACACAATTGTAAGATCCTCCTGAACTCAGTCATCCAAATCCCTTACATTTTCTAGCAGTAGTTAAGATATTTCAAGAAAAGCCAGAGCAGCATCAAATCAAGAATCTCAACCTGTTTGAAGAACTCAAACACAAGTAACAGTCTTCTATCCAGGTACAAAGTTACTTTAACTGACTCATGACTCTCACCTGTTGACATCATGTTGCTCACAGATGCAAACTCCATGAAAGTGTTGTAGTTTGGCAAAAAATTATGCACTGAGACTTCATCTACCCCACATCTGATGTCGGCTTCCTCGCAGAGGTGACGGAAGCAGGACATGGCCACCAGGACTGCCTCGATGTCTGGGCTCCACAGGAACATGTACAGGGCCACTTCCAGCTTGGTCTGGGCTTGGCGGCAGATCGGGGTTCCGCTGCACCCCGCCGTGCTCTCCTTGGGAAACACAGAATTCCCAGGGTGGGAACATTGCTTAAGAATTCAGCAATTTTATTAAAATTCAGCCCTGGCCAAACTGTGCTTAAAACTGCTTTTATTCTAGTAGGAATAAGCCATCCTAAAGAAGGTCAGAGTTCTTACATGCTGTCACAAGGGATGCTGTTTGCAGTCATAAGAAAAAATATTCACCAACATTTTAACTGAAAAAAGCGTGACTTTGTAAAGTTTGAAACATCATTGCTAACCAGCATATTAAATACAGAAATTATTCAGGATACATATGTCTTTTCCTCTTCAGAAATTAATTTTATTTTTAAAAATTACTCTCAAAGTAATTTAGTTTCTACTTGCACTTTTTTCTCAAGTGTTAATTGTTAATGTGTATTTCTTACCATGGAAGAATTCCCTTTCCCTTTCCTGAGGGTGGCTCCTGGTGCACAGCGTATCATTTCTTCATGGTCAAGAGAAATCTGACTGGTCCCACTTCCAGAGACATCATAAAGGAAGAGGAAGTGGCAGGAACTCCTATCTGACTGCTGTAAAGAAAGCGGAGAAAAAGAATGTATCAACTGATATTTTAAAAGGGTAAAAGGTAAAAAGCTCTTGGACATTTACACAGTACTCTTCCCACTGCTGCTGTAAGGGCTTTATCAAGTTACTCATGTTAATGGTATCTTAGACCGACATTTCCCCTTAAGAAATACACTATTTGATAGTTAAGAGTATCAGAAAAAGCAAGGCAAGATTCTGGGACTCAAATGAACATGAGATCCAAACAGAAATTTTTATTTCATCCATGAAGATGTGTATTTTACCATAACTACCTTCCCTTTTTCTCATCTTAGGGACTATTTCCCTTTTCATTAGGCAAATAGGCATAAGGCACAGGTTTCTGTGAAACATTCATTTTCCAGGCAAGTACAACAGCCTGTGTAGTTAAAGGAAAAAGAAAACAACTCCCAAACCTAACTTTGGTTACCAGTTCTAACCAAGGTGCCTCATAAAGCAGAGAGGAAATCAGAGAACAGAAAGTGTAGGAGTAGCTATTAAATCTCTTCAATCAAAAATAACCTGGTAAATAAAGGAAGCGATAAAACAGAGAACAATTCAAGTTAATGATCCTAACAGGGAGATTTTAATGGTCACTTACTTTGTTTTTCAGAAGAAATTTATTCCTACAGATGAGAATCTCTCGCAGCCACTTGAGGATTTCTGTGCTGCTGAGCATCTGATGACTAGTGAGCTTCTTGCAGATATAAAAAAGCATTTGTGAACTGCAGCAAAATGAAATTCAGCATTAACCTTCTGACCCACCACCAACACTTCTGAAGGTATTACAGTAGGTTTTGCATAGAAACAGGCCATTAGCATGAACACCCTCTGCAAATACTAACATTGGCTGTCAGAAGGTACAACAGAGAGGGGAGAGCGTGCACGGGAAAGGCCAAGCTCCCCTGTGACCCTTCCCGCCGCCCGCGCCCTGGAGGAGCTGCAGCTCTGCCCAGGACACATCCAGCACAGACAGGGCAGTACAAGTTTACCTACACTGCTCTGACAACGTGCCAACTCTGCTCTGGAAGGAACACATCTAGGGATGTTCCTTCTTCATATCCATTCAGGCCTCACACTCTCTGTTAAAACTGCCAAAGGGTCCAAATTAGTGTCAATGGTGACGGGTTCTTCCCCCTGCCCCAAGAGAGCACGAACTCCTGGAAATGACAGCCCTGAGGGTCCATTCCTGCCCATCAAGGAGGGCTCAGCCCAAACCGACCCCAGCCACGAGCCCAACCTGCTGCTGCTGGTAACAGCCTTCCTGCTACACTGCCCTTCCCTCCTTCTGAACAAACATCAGCACCAGCTCACATTAGATCACAAATATTATTTCCTTTACATTATTCAGCTTACACGATTCTTAGAATTCTGAGTTTACAGATTCTTAGTTTTTATTTTAGGATTCTGTGTAATTTTGACTTTTCTGGAACTTTATTTGCCTTACTATTCTCCAAGAAATAAGCACAACAGCTGCTGTGAAGTTACAAAAGGCAAGACAACTTTAATGAATTAAGTTTCTTTATAGATTTACAAGAGAGACCAATGGAGATCACAGGTCAGGGCAAGCTATCACCCTCCCTAGGTGAGGGTTTCAGAGTCAAGGCTAGCAAATCCACACTTCTGGAGTTGCTCAGCATTACCTCCCCTCAGTCTCAAAAGGATGAAATAAAATTTTAAAAGTAGCGAAGATTTGAATGAGGGTGAAAATCTCTTAACTTTTCAAACTAATAATAATTTCTACACCGTAACATCCACTGAAGTCATTAAGGGAGCCAGCAAAACATTTGTTACATTTTTGTTAAATTCGTGTAATGTAAGAAGATACAACTTTTCCATGAATACACCTAATTCTGACTGCAGATTGCTGCTGTTGTTGCAAAGCTTTCCCAAAATATTCACAGCTATTTCAAAAGAGAAGACAAATCAAACCAGCTATTTCTTGTATTTATAGAAGTTAATTTACATACCTGATCTCCCAGAATGTTTCTATAGGAGCATCAGGGTTCCACAAGTCAATGCTGTCCAACTGGTGCAGAACCAGCAAGGCCTAAAGCCAGAGAGAGTTTCACTTAAAGACAGAATGAGCAGAGGCAGAGGAAGAGGTGCAGTCATATATTCATTACATTGTTTTAAGAACAACAAAAGATATGGAAAGCATTTTATAGAGAGAGGAACAAGAGTTCCTTGTTAGCCCGTGCCAGCAGCATTTCATGTTAGTCTTGATTCCACGTTCCCGCTCCGAACTGAGGTCTTCCCTCGTGCAAAGCCACGGCAGCCACACAGACAGGCTGCTGTAAAGGGCGGGGTTTAGCATGCAGTGCCCACTCACCTCCATGGCCTCCTGGGCGATGTCGGGCATGCTGGCCTGGGGCACCAGCTGCACCAGCCCGGTGATGAGCTCGGCCGTGCTGCCCTGCGAGTCGGGGCCCTGCTTCCGCGGGTTCTGCACGGACACAGCACACGGTCAGGGCAGCACTGCCAGGGCTCACTCTGCCACAGCCACGGCAGCACTTGGGGCTGAACTACGGGCATTTCGGGATCTTGCAGAGAGTCTGCTGTGTTATTTTTAATCCGTGACACCCCTTGCATATCATGTCTTTGACAGGACTGGAATATTTTTATATTAAACGATCACAGGCCTGAGAAAGTGGAAGATCTAAGACAGTGCTCATTGAAATGATGACTGATTTCCAACCCCCTTATTTAATTTTCTTCTATTTCTCTCTCCTTCCCCCACCTTTCCCTTCAGAGTCACAGAACTTTATGCTCCCTCTCATTGTCTTGTTCTGATTCTGTAAAATCTCTTAAGAGTTTCCTTTTTGTTCTTTTTCCTTCAAAACCACAGGAGCATCATAACCAAAGAATAAGATGAGTAGGAAGTGTCCTATAAGTCCAGGTGTATATTTTCAATTTGTATTCGTTTAGTAGCTTCAAAAGTAAATTCCACTACAACTGAATAGTGTGACAGTAGGATATACTTACACACAGCAAAAGCTTTGGATCTGCATGGATCAGTTTTACCAAGGACAACAGCAAGAACTTGTAGCTTCTGGTTTCCAAATCAGTAGGTTTTTCTTTAAATTTAAGGCTTGTCATTTTCTCCTTAAATGTAAGGCTCTGATGGAAGGAAAAGAACCACAGTCCTTGTCAGGAAGGTAGTCAAACATAACAGTTATAATTAAATATCTTATGAATGTATTGCTTCTTATGAATCTTATGCATCTTATGAATATATTGCTTTTATCATCTACAATGCAAGAAGTTTAAAAGTATACAAAATTCACGTATAGTTGCATAGCCTTCTACTTCAAAATCCCCTCTCCCACAGGCAATCACTTTACTGTATCCCTAAAATTTCCTTCAAAATTATTTCAGTGAGCTGCATGTGCACATAAGGAAAGTTTTTGCATAAGACAAACTGTGGCAAAAGAAAACCAGAGGAAAGGACCAAAAAGGTATTTCTCCGGTCTGAGGCAGAAATAAAAATAAATGTTCCCAACTCATTATGAGTACATGAGAGGGAAAGGAATTTTTTCCAAAGGCAAAATATTGTCTTTATTTTCTGCTACAGCCCCAGCCCAGATGTTTGCATGTTCACCTCAACAACTTCTGGAAGATGAACTTTTCAGTTCTCAAAGGCACACAGGGCATCGCTTAAATAAAAAAAGAATCTGCCTTCATCTGAAAAAACGGTGTACCACTTCTGTCACAGTCCCTCTGCTTCTGTGAACTGGAGGACATTCAAAGGTATGTACTGAGGGTACACATGAGGTATTCTGGTTTCACCCCAGAATACACACATACATGGAAATACAGATTTTAAAGAAGTGTGGTCTTGTGTTAACTGAATTTTCATTATTCAGTAAGTTTACGTAATTCATATTTTCACTAATTTCAATCTTACATCAGCAGGGACTAAATTCATGTTTCTGGTTAGAGCCACCAAAGCAGTTACAAGATGGTCACGTGGAGCACAGGCCATGGCTGCCCCCACACACACCAGGGACCGACAGCACCGGACAAGGACAAACACGGAGAGGTTCAACGTGAGTGGGTTTAGGCTGGAAAGCAGAAAACAGTTCTAACAGCAGAGCAGGGGATTCCGGAAGGGCACCGTGCTGGGCACAGAACCAACAGTGCCTTTCCTGGGGGAAGGAGCTCCACTGGCCCTGGCTGGCTCTGCGGGTAACTATGCACAGAAAAGTCAGCGCAAGGAAGGGCTTTTCTGCGGTAGTTACGGGTCATACTTACAGCAGCAGAGGCCCAGGGCCATGCAAAGCAGGGGCTGGCGGGCGTCTGACCACGAGGGCGACAGCAGCCAGGCACAGGGAAAGTGAGAAGCAGAAGACAAAGCACCACCAGTCAGAGCAGGGGTATTGTCAGGGCAACTATTCTCCAACAGATGAATACACACAGGTGAAAAGCAAGTTAAACATGGTGTAGCTTTCAACCAAAAGCATTTTGCTCATTTGCTCTCATTTGAAGCCCAACAAGAATATTTTGATGTCTCATTTTAGGCTTTCTAAACCAACCCACCAAGACCACTTGCCACAGCAGAAGTCCTCTTGGAACATTTAGAGGAAGAATGCAGTAACACAGCTGCATGTGGACTTACTGGAAGAATTTGGATGAACTACAAATCTGAATTTACTCAAGGCTTTTTCCAAGACAGCCAAGAATATTGACTTTATTTCATAATGGTTGAAAAATCTTTTACTTTGTTGCTGTCACCAAGAACAGTCAACTTGCTCAACAGAAAGCAAGACAAATTAAGAGCTACTCATGCCAATCATGGTAAAAGCATCACAGTTTTCAGCAATTATCTTCACATACAGAATGCTTTTGTTTTTCGGATTAAGCAAGGATGGACACGTTAGTTAGCTATTCACACAGCCAGAAAGCTTAAAATGGACAGTCAGCCACAGAGAACAGTTACAGGAGAAACACTTTTACGTCACCAGTTTAAAAGCAGCAGGAAAACTGAGGAACACCGAACCGGACACAGCCAATCCCCCAAGTCCTGCAGGGTCCCAGAGCACGCGTGGCTCTCCGCTGCTCTGTGCCTCAGCACGTTCTCCCCCCCGTCTGCAGCGTGAAGGCACAGGAGGGCGGTGGGGAGGCTGGCGGGCAGCCCCAGGCTTACCGGGGTCATGCGGATGGCGGGGTGCGCCCCGCAGCCCTGCATGGCGCGGTGCAGGGTGTCGCTGAACATGCTGCGCAGCTCCACGGCGTGGCAGTACACGGCGTCGATCCGCGGCCACCAGTCCAGCGCCGACTGCAAGGCAAAGCCACGCTCAGGGCGGCACTGCCCGCGGCTGCCTCCCCTGTGGCTGCCTCCCCTGTGGCTGCCTCCCCTGCGCCACTCGCTGCAGCTGTGGCACAACGGGCCTGCACCCCGAGAGCTCTGCACAGGACTGCCAGCACGCTAACGGCGCGTCCCCATCACCAAACTGGGAACGTTTACATCAGCTGCTGCAGAAGCAACAACTGCGACTTAGCGGCTCACCGCATCGCTCCTCTTCCTGAACAAGCAAAAACTCTGAAATGTTCTGCACTCCTAATTTCAGGATACTGGATGCTAGAAGTAATACTTCAAAACAATGGGCACCAATTCACTCTCACACACTAAACCAAATGAAGAATCGGTATTTTAAGTGCTTGATAATATCTGAAAAGTCGTATTACCCCCCACCCCACCCCACCACATCTATAGTAGCATTTTCTACCCTAATGCTTTTTTTTTTAAATACAATGTTTTCATTACAATGTTGGGATAAATTAAATAGAAAATGTTACATACATTAAGTAAGGCTGGTTGCTCAATGCTCACTGGTTCTATTTTCACACTGGCCAGGAAAATATTTCTGAACAGCGTAAAAATTGAAGTCATATTTTACTGACAAAAAACAGTAACAAACTGCAGATGAGCAACTGCACAAACTTTCAAAATACTTTTGTTGTGCAGCACTTACTATCATTTCACACGACTTAAATCCCACTGCATCAAATCCCTGAAGAAAACCATGGGGCCAGCTCTACCCCTAGTCAATAGACTGCAAGTAACAGGAGGAGGTGCAACTGTGCATGCCTTGAGAGTGATTTTCAGGTATCAATATTTATCATAAAACCAGAGACCATAAGACTCATTTGTCATCCAACATCAGGGTACACCTCTGCACTGAAATGTTATACTGGAATCCGAGCTCTCTCACTGGGAATCCACTGGTGGGCAGCATGAACACATCTGGATGCCCTTCCTTATTAGCAAGCACCTCTTGCTGCATGGATATGAGCAGCAAGATTTGGTGTGCTATCCAAACTGTATTTACTAAGCAGATATTGATCTGAATAGAAGCCCCAGATCACTGGGCTGATGAAATACTGCCAGAACTTACATTTGTGATGATTCGGTGGAGTGAATTTACCAGCACATAATGAAATGTTGATGGGGAATTCTGTGCCAAGCAGATCTACAATAAAAATACATAAAAGCCACTTAGGAACATCTTTGTCTTTGCCATCTTTCTTATCACCCTGAGCCTTTTTATTAAATTGACAAAGCTGTCAAATCTGAACAAGAGAAGCCTAATCAGCTGTGAAAAGATTTATCAAAACATGCAGGGATTTATTACTAAGGGATATTTATACAGTTGAACTCATTTATGAGCTTCGAGCTGCTGTTAGCACAGCTTTTATAACTGACAGGTCGTCAATAGGATGCAGAGAGTGACTTCCCAGTGAGCAGTGTTCTTACCTTAAAGTGCTGGTTATTGTGAGGATTTATGCGGAAGCAGGAAACCAAGCAGTCAATCATCAGGTCTACATCTGCATTCTGATTGCCTCTTGAAAAAGGTTTGCTTGGGTTAAACAGCAAATTCTATATCATTCAGAAAAATATAAACATATAAATCAGATACCAAGATTATTCTTGTCTAATTTCAATACAAAACTTACTGGTATTCAATTAAGAAGAAATTTCAAGCTTACTCCAGTATTTTAAAAGGCAAATTTCTTCACTGCAATTAGGAGACAGGCATTTTTACCTTAAGATCTACTACCATGGACTGCACCAGCAGGAAAATGACAGAATTATCTTCCCAGTTGATGTAGGTAGATGCTTTGCACAGTTTAACACAAGCGATAGCAGCACTTTCAGTCAGCTGCCTGCTCCCACTGTGTCCTGCAAGGGCCTTCCTGAGATTGTCCAGGAACAGCTTCTGCAGAATTCAAACCAGGAATAGTTGCAACAAGATATTGTCATGGCAAAAACCAACTTGCTGCAGCACTCTGGAGGAACCCTGTAATTATTAAAGACATTCCCTTTGATGGATCCAGGGCAATCAGAGTGGCACAGGGAGGGCTGGTTGTTCGCTCTTAGCCATGATGTTTGCAGCCACATCAAACTCAGCATGTGCTGCAGGTGCTGGAGCTGTGGAGCTCACAGAACCCTGCGGACCCCAGAACCTGAGCACAGCAACCAGCAGCAATGCTCAGTTTGCTGATGGTGGAGGCAGAGGAAATCACAGCACAGAGACTCAAATCTCCAAGGAGATGGACAAGTTCTGAAATAACATTGTTTGGGACATACTATCTGTATGAATTACTGACAGTGAAAGAACATATGTAAGGTGAGAACTTAAAAAGGGTGCATAAATTTACATATGGAACTGCAATGTGCTTTTTAAGGAGGAGAGACAAAATTAAATATCCCTGAAATACAGAATCAGCAAAACCAAGCAAGCTCTAGAAAGAAGAGCCAGAATTCAGATAACCTTCTTACCTTGTTCATTTTAGTTTCCTCTACCACATCCTTTGCTATATCTTGGATTATCTCTGGACACAGGACCAGGAGGATGATCTGCAGTGGCCACACTGCTGCTTTACGTTTTGTGCTTTCAGCAAAGCCATCCACCAAGTCAAACAACTTCTCAGCACAGTCTGCATAAAACATAAGCCCAAGTTCAAAACCAATTTCAACTATGAAGTGGTAAATAATAAGTAGAAAAGAGCAGAGGGACAGTTCCACCTACACAGAAGGGAAGTCCTGTTTTGCACATTACTGACATGCTACTGGGGATCAAATGGTCTCAACCCAGTTAAAGACACTGTTTACCTGAAAATATAAATTCTCCTCTCTTTCTCACTAGAGACAAGTAAAGGTGATGTTCTCTAAGTTTTTATCCTGTATCAAGACGAAAAATATACATTTAAAGAGTCTCCATCTTCTGGGGTTTATTTCTTTGTGTTGTGAAGCACAAAATGAGTCTCTTTAACAGGGGAGTCAGGAAAGAAAAGAGACAGGAAGGTACCCTTGCCCGCCCTGACAAAGCTGACAGAAACTGGTTTATCTGCAGGCTGCACAAGGAGCAAAGAGGGCACAAAATGCAAGTGAATGCATCTTGGGGATGTCTGAGAAACCAACCTTTGAACACTGCCATGTGTTATGCCTTACCAGCCATGTCAGTCTGGGGGGTTTGGTACAGCTTTGTGAATTCATCAGGATAGTTTTCCACCCAGTTCCAAAATGCCTGCAGATGATGGAAAACACCTTTACATTCCAGAGGTTCAATCGTTTTTCTGAATTACACATTTAAACGAAGAGAGATTTTACTCTTAATTCTAACCACTCAAAATTTCTTGCCAAAGATATTTGTATCGAAGGGAGGCAGCAACTTCTACTTTATAGTAAATTATTGAATTGCAACTAGTCCTAAACCAGAAGAGTCTGCAAATAAGCAATGAAACAGAACTACTGAACACTTACCTTTTCAAGACTGTTGATAACAGCTAACTGAGCTACTTTCTTAAGGGCTTTAAACTTGAATACAGTCTCTGTAAATATAAAAGATTTCTGCATTTAGAAGAACTTGTTCTAAAAAGCAACACAGGTTATAAAAGACATTTGAAGCGCAGAACAATTTTCAAACCCATTTTTTAATACTACTTAACTATTTTTAAATACTTTGGTAAATATATAACTGTTTGGAGTAAAACACAGCAATAAAAAGCAGATATAACAATTGCACGGTGTCATCTCTGACTAATCAGATTCAAATAGAAATACTTCAAAACACAGGCTCAAATCATACCTTGCAAGAGTCGCTTGAGTTTTGAACAATCCACACTGATGTACTGTAACAGTTCAATATCATGAACATCAGCATTATCTTCTGAACAAACAGTCAGTTCCTGCAATCTAAAAATACACAAAGTAAATGAACTTCTCCATCAGAGCATGTCAGCCAGGTATGAACATACTTATGGTTCTATACACTTCAATAGCAGGAGAATATTCTATGATCTCCTCAGATAAACTTTTCCAGGTTTAGAAATAAAAGACAGATCTTGCATGATTACGAGTTAGTATTATAGTCTTGTGCCATCCTCATACTGAAAATGGACCTAGAAAGAGTGATGAGTCTTACAAGATGCCAATACCTTCTGGGGATTGACTGTGCTCAAGATTTGTCTAAATCCTTCTGCAATCCACCCTCCTGTAGCAGTAACCTTGTCATCTTTTCAACTAAACATTAAAGATGTGCAATCATGACACCTTTAGGCTACTGCTCCTTCACAGCAGGTCCTGCCCCAGGTGAGTTCTCAGAGTACAGCAGTGACTGAGAGTACTTGATATCCCTGGAGTGAGCCACAACCACTCCTGGTCCTCTCTGGCCTGAGCAAACAGGATGAAGTTTAATCACACCAGTTTAAACACAATGGCACCTTTTCACACTTGTGTATCAGACAATTTACTCCACATCTCACAGACACCACACCACTAATAACTCAAGTGTGTGTTCCCACAAACTCGGGATTGCCACGGCTCCTTCCAAGGTACAGATGTGCTTCAGACATGGAATGTGATTTCTAGTATTATACACAAGAGCAGTTCTTCATTCCTTCAACGCCAGGGAAACTTAACAGCCCTCACTGGGAATGGGAAGGTCCCCACTGCTGTGCGTTTCATGCCAAAAATCCCCCAGCTGCTGTGCAAGGCCTAGAAATATGCCTAAACAGGAAACCCGGGCCAGGGGTCAGCAATGCTGACTGGCAGCAGGCTGACCCCTGCAGAGACCAGCAACAATTGGTCAAACATTTAACTGTTGCTGTACAAGCATCTGGAAGTGCAAACAGGTTAGGGGAAAAGCACTCTGCTCCAGCTCACAGGGATGGTAAGGAGGGCTCTGGAGCTTGGGAACAAACCATGCTACAGACACACAAATACACACAGATCCAGGGACTACATTCAAAGACTCTCAAAAAATTTCAACTGAAAAATGCTTCCTCTAAAAGGAGCAAAAGAAATTGTTCCCATTTCCATAAGCAACAAAACACAATCAAGCTATTGAGTAAAACCACATCCCCCATGCTAGCTGCCAAGTCTATGTTCCTGAAATAAAAGTTATTAAAGGCTCTGTAAAAACTTTGAAAATTCTTAAAATTTCAAATTACTCAATCATTTTAGACTGATTTCTAAAATGCAAATATTTTCCAAGGAAATATATAAATATATAAGGAAAATATAAATCTTTGTTTCAATTAAATTGGCTAACTCAACTGCTACGTGACCATGTAAGGCTGCCCAAGCTCCACTTCTAATAAATCAAGGATGATGTCAGCTGTAACACTGTGTGACAAGAGCTAAGCTGCTTCAAGTACCTTTCAAAAAACATCAAAGTATTTCAGTAATAAAAAGCTTAACACACCACTCTAGTGGACTGACAAATGCTGAAGCATCAGAAGGATCTGAAACAGAGCATAAAGAGCAAAGAATAGATGGAAATTTTGGGCCTGTCTCCCTTCTTACTTAGAAAAGCAGAAAATCTAGTTATTTTTACAGTAAATGTGCTGTGAAACTCAAGTCAGTCAGAGGACAAATGGGTCTCTTCCAACAACTAACAAATAGCCCAGCTGTTTGTCCCCTTCAGGCATAAGACAGATTTAACATAAAAGCCTCCTAGCAAGAAAAATTAGGAAGGAAAACAGCCGTTGGAGCTGTGGACAATCACTAATTTTCATTCTAAATTTGTAAGTAAATGGATACAACCACTAGCTTCAGCATCCTTTTTGTTCCCAAGACACCTTGCACCCACACGAACTCATCCAACTTTTTCAGCTGTGTTATTTTCATTCATTATTTTCACTCGTGCTTTTGAAAGCAGATTGAAGAGGCAATAACTGCAGCCAGCAGTAACCCAGGACGGGCATGGAGCAGGTTCGCTCCATAACCTGAAACCCCAGTAAAACTGGGAGAGGCTGAGGGAGCTCTGCCTGAGACCTGCCCTGTTAACCAGCATTAAGCAGGTCACTGCCCTAGCAGGAAGGCCCCAGCTGTGGCAGAGGCTGCAGGCAGCAGCCCGTACCTGGTGGAGATGCGGCTGAAGACGGCGTTGAAGTTGTTGCAGCTGAGCGAGAAGAGCACCCCCGAGGCGGAGCTGCGCAGCTCGGCCGCGTGCTGGTTCCCCTCCCGGTACGTGTGGATGAAGTGGCAGATCTCGGGCAGCAGCTGCTTCACCAGCATGGTCTCGTCCAGCCTCATGGTGTCCTTTGGTTGCTACAAATAAAGGGTGCTGGGTTAAATTCTGCTCTGGAGGCAAAAACCGGCAGCATCTGCCCCGAGCTGGCCCAGGGCCCGGATCCAACTTCCGACCTGCCCCGGGCTCCATGGCACAGAGTCTGCACAGAAGGGCTTCTCTCCCTCTGAGCAACATCCCAAGGCATCCAAACCCCCTCACATCTTCAGCTGAGCCTCCAAAAAATAGAGGACATGAGGCTGACCAATCTCAACAAGTATCAGGTAAAACACCCAACTAGTTTTTGAAGTAACACACACTTTGTTCTGATGATGCACCCTGCTGTGTCGAGCATCAACTACCTCAGCTTCCACTGAGGGCTAAAGGGCAAAACCCACCCTCACTTCTCTTTGGGTAGGGGCTTGCTCACCATAGTTCAACAGCACACATTTTATATTTTAAAATGAACCAAAAGAGAGGTGCTTCCCCCTTGCTCTTGCCGGGAATTGCTCTATATGAGTCAAAAATGGCTTAACTTCCCTGCAAAAGAAAAATCTAATTTTTGCCAGTTTGCACAGTGTGAGACATAAGGAAACTATTTACAAAAGAATTCAAAGTGAAACTTTGCTCTACTAAGAGCAAGTTTAACAGAAGGGTCAGCATTAAAGCTTTCTAAAATTCTACCAATGAATTTTCCATAGGGAATTGGGAAGTTTCAGAGACTCCCACTTAGTTGACCTGAGTCCTGTTGCCATGAGAACTTGATGAAACATTGAGCAAGAAACCCATCTGAAGATATCACAGAACACAACACGCTTTATACAGAGCTTTGGCTCACTCTTATTTAACATATTCTGCCTCGAACTGCTCTCATTTGAACTGACAGAGCAAGAAATATTCAGCACAATTTTAGGCTGTTTAAATATCATAATCTATCAGGAAAACCACTGTTTCAAACAATACATACAGTAGAAATATTTAAAAATATGTAATCTGACTTCTGAACTTAAAACTGGCTTTTTGACTCAAGGCATAAAAGACAAAATGTGCCAAAAAGAGGTATTTACCTCAGCTGTAAAACCAGGAAATTATTCTGGAAAACGTATTTACCTGGACCTTTTGTGATTTGAGAAGAACCCGTAACTGTTCAGACTGTTTTAGTACTGTAAGATGTGTTGCCTGACAGATCTAACCATAACAAGGTCATTACCTTATACAGAAAGAACCTTCAAAAACTGTTGAAGGGAAACAGCAGAGAGCTCAGATGATTTCACGACATTTATCCAGGAATACAGCTTAAAAAAAAATCCTGTTCTTGTTAAAAGAATAACCCACTGGAAGTCTTGCTCTCAGTGAAGCTTGGCTGTGCAATTCCAGCTCAGCACAGTGAGCTGCACAAGCAGCACTGCTCTCCTCCCAGAGGGAACAGCAACTGCCTCGCAGCAGCTCTGACTGGAAATCTCAGGCTGGACTCCCAGTGGACCTTTGGACATGGTTAACTCATGTAATCTAGGAAACACCTGCAAAAATCATCTGTGCAGTAGTGGCAGCAAAGTTTCTGCTGTATTTAAAAGCACATGGAAAATTACTTCAACAAATGAAAGTTTTAAGAAATTTAAAGAAAGCTCAGCACTATATGCAGAGAATGAAGTATTTGTACTGAATTATCTGCCACTTTCAACATGATTTACTATGCCATTACTTTTTCTGTTTAAATAGTGGGATGAAAAAGTTTCCATGCATCTATTCAAAAAATACTGAGCAGGATCTGCCATGAGCACTCAAAGCTTATAAAAATCTAGCAAACCTTCATAACCACATCTAATCCTTCATTTGGGTTTGTGCCTCCCTTTACTCCAGCTCACACTTGACTCTTGAGTAGAGTTGACCAGTTGCCTGCAATTCCTTTTATCAAATTATACCCGTTATTTATAACTTTATAAATAAGTTGAGTAGTGGGAAGGGCGAATTCAAAAGTTTACTTGCAGCTATTTAGCTGAAAAAAGATCACTAATTTTAGTCAATAAAAAGCGTACTCCAAATCCTTAATGTCTCAATTACATCAACTACTTGCATTTATAGGACGTTTTAGTAGTTTTAAAATGGCATTAATCCTACTATGCTCTAAATCTGATGAGTTTTAAGTTTAGTACCAGTAGTAACAGATACACAAGCATTTGATTTGTACTCTCCAACCCATTTGATTCCAACTTAGCAATTGCTTATGCAAGCCTACTCACCCCTGCCAGACATTTTTCCAGTGTATCCAAGATAATCAGCTGAGATAGATATAAATTCTTTTCAGCAGTTTCTCCAAATATTCTCTAGAAGTAGAAAGGATATGGATGCATCTGAGACACAGAAATTTGACTTGTAACACACTCAAGTGAAGTAGCAAAGTGGTACAGTTAAGTTATGGCTCCTCTACTGCTCTGGTTTTGAGTTTAGACATAAAGTCAGCAAAAGCCAGATTCAAACAGCAATTAAAACCTTATCACTGAAGAAATATCTTTGTCCAGTCTGCAGTGCCAAATGTAATAAGGAACAAGGAGTCCCCACAAAGTAAGAGTGGAGGTGCCCCGCAGCCCCTCAGCTCCATCAGCTGCTCAGAAATGCAGGTTCCACCTTTTCAGAACCTATTTTGGTATCAATTACTGCTGACTCTTTCCCAATTACGTATTTCACTGCCAACAGCTTAACAGAACGGATGTTGCAACAAATCCCTATCGACAAGCCTCTTACTGCTGCAGAATTTAGCACAGACCACAGGAAGACACACACGAGACCCTCCCCTAAGATGCCTCACTGCAGACACGGGAGGAGGGCAGGATCCCCTCGGTGCTGCAGCCAGCACCCAGTCCTGCTGCCAAGAACAGGCACTGGTTCCAGCAACATAAAGACAGCAAAATAAAGCAGAGAAGATTTAGCCAAAAATCCATTGGTGCGACTGCTCACAGATGAACAGCTGCCAGAGACACCCAGAGAAGTTTACTTTACCCCACAGCAGGGGTGGCTCACCTCAGCCCAGGTTTTAGCTCAGGGCAAACCCTTTTGGAAACCAAGACCATTGTGACTGACAGTCTCTTGGACTGGTTTGTTACAGCTACGGAAATCCTTCCAAACTATGGCTGATTCACACAGAAGCTCAGACCATCACACATAACACTCAGACCTGCTCCTCATTGCAAATGTTGACTTTCTAATTGGCACTTTTAGCTGGGCTTTTCCTCTCAAAATCTATGTATCATACACAGAAACTTCTTTTAACTGTACAGTTTTCTGATTTATCAGACTATCATCTTGCACATCAACATGTTCCTTCATGCCTGTAGAGTTTAATTAAATAAATTCTCTCTCCAAAGGGATTACAGGTAGCTTTAAGCAGCCTAAAATCCCTAGCAGCAGGGCAACCTATTTTCTCATTTTATCAGTCCTCTGCAGTTCCAGCAGATGCACATCTCTGTACAACTGACAGCGAAGGGCTCACTCCAAAACATCTCTCTAAAACTATAAAAGAAGAACTGGCAGAGCTTGGCCAGTTCTATTACCTGTTTGGGGAGACTCCACAGATCCCAAATCACATGGATCTAAAACTCAATGAACTCAACTTTTCTCATGACAAATCCAAACCCAGACCTCCCATTGAAAGGGAAAAAAAAAGGATCAAACTGATCTCTCTCCTCATAAAGGATTTTTAAATTCTCCATTTACCCAACTTGATGGTAATAGCTGTTTTTTTAGAGTTGACACTATGGACATCCACACTCTTTTTTTTTTTTCTAGACTTCTCTTCTCTTTGGTTTCAACTGAGATCTATTTCAAATGACAGTTTTAGCGACGCTGAGGAATCCAGTATTTTGATGAATTTCAGGAATCACTTTAAGATTCCCTTAGAGGCAGAAGGGAACCATCTACTGAGACATCTGGCTCTGCAGATTCTCTTTGGGAACTTGCAGAAAGATCACCTTGAATCTCACCCCTTCACACCAGTCTGCTGCTCTCAGGATCAAAAGGCTGCAATTCACACCAAACAATAAATGGAGGAGATCTGCATTCCTCCTACACATTTTCCATTCCCTTTTCCTCACTACCTAGAGAGGCATCCTTTTGGAGGCACAAGTCTGTGGTGGCAGAATCAGACAAGAAACTATTTTCAAAGATTTTTCATATCTGGTTTTTCATTCAAGGTTCTGACTGAAATTCATCTGGTTGTTAAAAAATACATATATTTTATATGTACAGAGGCACATTAAAACACTCTAACAGCCTGGAAAATTCAAATAGCCCAAGTTTTAAATCCTTTTCCCATTTTTCCCTTCTTCCTTTACCAAAAGGATTCCTGGCAGGTCATTCTTTGGCAGGACACATGAGGGGAAAAAAAAATCTCCCAGTGCTGCTCAGCAGCTCCTTTCCCCTGCTGTGTTCCTGCCCTGCAGACACTGCTCACGCTGCTTCCCTGGATACCTAAGGCACCTTCCCATGGCAAACACCCTCCCACCATTCCACTGGAGTGTGAACACTGCTCTGAGCCCCTGAGATGCCTTCGTGGACCCTCACAGCTACAACCTCACACCTCCCAACACAGGAGTCCCCTTCACCACCTCCTGCCGCTGCACTTCCCTGCCCCAAATCCCAACGCCTTTCTGTGGAACATGGCTCTGATGGATGCTGCTGGTGAACTTCAGAACAGAAAATAATTAAGTGGAAAAGACAAACAACATTTTGACTAAATTTCAAGTAATTCTCTGCAGACTGCACAACACAAAGAACAACCATTTGAAAAAATCACCAAACAATGCAAAATTAGAAAACTTACCATGTTATTAACATTTTTTAAGATATTGGTGAGACCACTGATGACCAGGGAAAACTTGTATTTGGAAATGTTGATGAGACATTCCTTGTTGTGCTCCGTACTGACCTTGGTGTGGGTATTCTGCTGACAAGCCTTTATTGGAAGCTACAAGAGATAATTGCAATAAGCTTTTTCACATTGAAATTTACAGCTTTAAAGATAGGTTAAAAATTTGTGACACACCAGCAACAACCTTGGAAAACTTTCTATGAGAGACAACTGCAAATGCGTTATTTCATCTTCTCTACATTCATCTTTCCATTAGTTACCTATAAAACAAAATGCTGAAGTTCACCTGTTCCTTTTTCTGAATTGAAACTAAGCCTCTATTCTGTGACAAATTTTCTACAAACTGAATGTCAAAGCAATCAAAAGCAGCAGAAAAATGCAAGACAGAATTCTAAGAAAAGATTCTTTATTTTAAAAATGGGCTTGTTAAAGATCAAAAATCTTCCAAGGCTAATATTTGCAAGAAAAAGAAAATGCATCTTGGGACTTGAGAGGAGGCAAAACCCCAGCAGCTCCCAGAGCAGGTGAGTGGAAGGCAGCAGCAGTTGTTCCATGCATGTCCCCTGCTCCCTTGCAGGACAGGACTGGCCGAGGAGGAACCAGCACTGACTCCGTGGCCCCCGGGGATGTGGGTAACTTTGGGGTCCCACACAAACAGCCCCAGGTGATGTATCTCAGCCTCAAACACACCTGAAGGACCTGTGAGCCCCAGGGTACCTGTCCCTCCCCAACATCCAGGGGTACAGACCAGACCTGGAACGCATCTTCTCCCAGAAAGAGAAGATTCAGAGCGACTGCACAAACCCGGGATGTTCCTGCTGCTGGGGAACACTGGGCACTTTGTTTCCGGCTGTACCCAAATTCTTCAGGGGTCACAAACCAGTCACTTCCCAGGCACACACCCACTCCCCCTGCCCTCTCCAAACCACCACAAGAACATCTGGGATGTGACTCTTTGGAAAACAATCATTTTACTGAGGATTTATATTTTTTAAAAGCAAATAAATGCAGGAACATTTGTGCCATTTGTATTTTAAAGTGTGACCTTGGAATTCCCTATCCATAAGAACTTGAATTGCTATTACAAGCTTTAACCAATTTTGACTAGAATTGTGGATAAACGTACATTCTGAAGGACAGCAATGGCTCAATGGAAATGCCACGGTGTAGTATTTGTGCATTAGAAAAGATTATCAGAGAGAGAGGGAATTTAAGAGAGGGTAAATGAAGGATTCCAAGGCATTACAAGCAGCTTTACAGCAGCAGAGTGCTTAAAGAGCCACCTCCCAGGCTGGGGGCTCTGGGAGGGCACCCTCCCCACTGCCACCCAGCGCCCTGCTCTCTGCAGCCACCTGACAGCACCGTCTGATGGGGGAAGTCAAAGTGCCCAGAGTTAAAATGCAGGATGAATGGTGTCAAAGAACCCCCACTTGGAACACCTGTGTCCAGCAGTCCTGAGGGCACCACGGAACGCAGCCTGCTTACCCAGCACCTCCCCGGAGGGAAATGGGCCTCTGACAGACACACTGTCCCGTTCTGATGCCCGGGGGCGCTGCCCTCTCCGTAAAAGCTGTGCTTTGGTTTGGGTTTAAGGTCAATTCTTTGGTTCGTGGACTAGGATCACTATGGAAATTAGCTGGGTTTTCCCTAAGAGAATGACTGGCTCTTAATTAAGACAAGAGACAGGCACACGGGATCAGACCAAAGAGCCCGGAACACCAGCACGGTCCCTGAGGAACACTGGCTCTGGACACGGACAGGGCCCCGGGAGCTCCAGCACCAAGCTCTGCATCCAGGGATGACCCCTCCAGCACAAGGTCTGATCCTCTGCCTGCAAAGCCACCGAGAGCAACAAGTTCCATAGGGCAATCCAGGTAATTTCCTCTCAGATTTGTGACTCCCTGTCAGTTTGGACCGCAGTCCTTTACAACAGCGCGAGGCGCTTCAGTGTGCTCATTTTACCCCCGGAAAAGCAGAATAAACAGCATTTATGACTCAAGCTTTGTTTTCACTGTCAGATGTTATTTTTACAATACATTTTTGGAAGTCATTGGTGGATGATAGATACATTTAATTTAAAAATTCACTATTACTAGTACTTTTTATTTGAATTTTCAAGTCTCTGTGCTGACAGCAGCAGCAAAGCTTGATACCACTGAGTGCTGAAACACTTCAGAAGAGCCTCTCAAAGAAATTGTGTCACAGATCTAGTTCTGTGTGCCCCCATGCCAGAGAAACATCACATTACACACTTCTGGAGCTTCCTGCCACAACAGCCACTACAACAAGGTCACCTAGAAGTAAAACTGATTTCTATACTATCATTTAAAATAAGAAACTATATAAAAAGGAAATATTAGCACTGTTATTTTGGGAGTTTTTATTTCTCAGCTCTTTTCTTTGTGCACTCTGACACGCTGGAACATTTTATTTCCCCTCACAGAATGCAGTGCCAGTGCTGATTGACCAAAGCGAATGCACTTCTCTACAAATATCCTTTAATCTAAACATTGGGGGGAAAAAAAGGTTGAAATTTTACTTTCATTGACTTTGATTTTATTTTAGAAAAAAGAAACACTGACAAATGGTTTTCTGTAGAGCTATTTGAATCAGAACAGAAATTAAATCAGAAGGCTTAAATATAACTGGGGCTTCAAACTCTGAACACACGCCCCGTTCTGAGCTCAGCCCAGCTCAGCAAGGGACAGTCACTGCTCCAACTCAGCTCTTGTCACCACCGGCACAGGAAGCACCAGCCAACAAGGCTGGAACTGCACTGAGGTGGGCTCCTCACCCTAAGCCAGCCTGACATCTCCTTAAGGTGTCAAATAAGCCACAGAGGACAGGGAACAATGGCATTTTGGTCTAAATTTTGTCTTATTTCATTCACTGGACAAAGACAAAATAGGTAGATGAAATATGGAATCTTTACAGCTATCAAATTTTAAATTTTTGAGATGGAAAAAGAAAAAAATGAGATTTACTGTCAAGTTTGCAGGGGAGTTTAACACTTTTATCCAAAAATGTTCAGTTTAAGGAATCCTTCTTTAGTAATAGATGCTAATTATTAAGAAAAATGGGTGCTTTTCATGGCTGTGAAGTGATTAGCATCTGTTTCAGGCATTCTCTGGTCTGATGCAAGAAGGTCCAATCTCTTGCTAAATGCATGTGGACATTGGTTTGAAACTACCACCACTGGCAGGCCTGAGCATCTGTAAGCTGTGCACTCAGGCTGTTGAGAAGGGCTACACTGAGCCACGGATTTTGCTTTATCACTCATAATTCATGAGCGTAAAGTTAAATCATCTCTACTTAGTCCATATTTACTATTCTGCAGAAACACACAACACCTAGTAAGAAATCCCTAGTGCTGTCCTTAACAGCCCCCAAATCTACCTAAGTTCATCCTTCCAAACAATTTCTTGGAGCTTCCTCAGCAGGCTGTAACACACACGTGTACTGGTGACAGAAAATCCCCACAGCATCAGCAGTGTCAGAATCAGACACAAATCCCTCAAAACCAACGTGTACATTCCTCCCCTCTATGAACACACACCTGCTAACAGGGCATTATCCAGAAAAACAACCTCACAGCTCAGCCTTCCCAAGAACACAGAACTCTCAGAAGTTTTTATATAGGTTGCTCTAAAATAAAACATCTTCAGAGGGTGACTAGAAGCTGGTGCTGTGACCGACGTGTATTTACCTGTCCTGCCAACACAAATGCAGTGTCAAACGAGGAGGGGCCAGAGACCACCTGGACACCTTCAGCAGCTCTGACTGCACCCAGGTAACACCTGCTGCACTGGGCCGTTCCCTCCCTGTCCCTGGGCACCAGCCGTGTGCAGAGCAGCACCTCAGCTCGAAATCCACCACACTCTGAGAACCATCACATCAAAGCCTCTCCAGCTTTCTGCTATGTGAAAGATGAAACAGCACACCTTGTGCTGCAGGGCAGTGTTCCAGCCGGCTCCTGGGGGAATCTCCCTCACACCCAGAAGCTGTGGAAAGGAGTTGCACCTTCTGCCCAGCCCAGCCTCACCTCCCAGCACAGGTACATCCCTGGGCAGCACAGTCAGCACAACACAGGGAACACCTCATGATACATCCCATTACTGGGAGTGATTTCCTAACAAGCCACGAGGAAAACCAGAGCTGGTACCTGCAGCCACTGCTTTTGCAGGTCTCTGATTCTGCACAGATTTCAAATCCTGCAAAGAAAAATCAGCAGGAGAAGGGAATATTTGCCTTAATTTAATGCTTTTTAATTAAAGGAAGACTGGAACATTACTACTGACTTTCAGTTTCTACACTTTCTTAACCGAAAGCCATCATAACTCATGAACTGCAAATGGGGAGCCTAAACCATAATCCATATAATAAAGGGCTTCTTTCTTTAAAGCATATCAGAATCACAGAGCCACAGGATCATTAATGTTGGGAAAGACCCCTGAGATCAAGTCCAACCTGTGACTGATCCACACCTTGTCAACCAGACCAGAGCACTGAGTGCCATATCCAGTTGCTCCTTGGACACTTCCAGGGATGGGGACTCCACCTTCATCACTTCAGTTGCCACAAGTTTATAAAGGACTAATACCTTTTATTACATCTGATAGTTTTAAACCAGTCTAGATGTAAATGGTTTGGGAAGTCAGGCTCTTCTGACTTTGCTCACAACTGTCCCAGTGCTGTGTCAGCCTTCCCATGATTTCAGCTCGTAACACACTTAAAGTACTATAAAAATACAACACATAAAACTGGAAGTGAATATTTCCATAGGAAAAACACAAGAGAATTTTATATTCCAAAATCCTGACTATGTCTGAAATCACAAGGAATTCCACTAATTTCCAGGCTCTTTGTGTTACTGCAGTCTAATTCTATCGTGGTCACCCCAAGTTTTGAAAATCACAATCAGGAGTACTATGAGCAGACTCTGCTGAGAGCTCTCTCGTGCACGGTGTCAGTGTGCTCTGGTCTCACAGGTACCAGCAACAGCTTCTTCTGCACCAGCTGAAGCCTCGGGGCAGCCCCACAGCAGCCCTGCAGCAGGGCAGGAACTCTAGAGATTTATTCCATGAGCCAGGCACTGGTTAATTCACAAAACTCTGCTTGCCAGTCACTCTGGGCCCACAGAATTGTACACACAAAATTTTGGTTAAAGCAGCATTTATAATAATAAACAAGAGCAGACCAGAGCAGACTGGTTTGCCCTGATTTCCCTTGTTTTCAATACAGATTAGCATCCTCTCAGCTTGCTGTTTCATCTTTCCTAAAATGAATTCAAGCACTCAGCAAATGAATGAAAAGCCTGTCTACATCTGTAAATTCGGGGGAGAGATGGTTACACTTTCCTTCTTTGCAAAGGAAGGAAGAAACCCTGGAAAACTTTGTCTTCTCCTGCACAGAAAAACAAAAACAGACACGAGCTGCCCTTCTCCCCTTCCTCACTCAAACACACCCCTGACATGACAAGCAGTAGCTCCCTCGGTGCTGAATTGAGAGGTCCTGCATTAGGGCAGACACAGGATGCAAACCCTCAAACCTGCATCATCACCACTGAAACAATGTGCATATATTCCATATATTTTGATATGACACCATGACTGCCACTGACAACAACGTGTTTGATGTATATTACTGCTATAACTCAAGTACTTCAGCATTTCAAAAATCAGAACAACTTCCTTGCTACCAGGAGAGGATTCCTCCCCTATACCTATCTGTAATCATGCCATAAAAGGGACAGAAAAATGATTTTGTTCTAAAAAGTTTGTAACTTCTAACAGATCTTGGCAAGCTCAGTTCCACAGTATACATAACAAAGCAGAGTAGAAAGCCCAGGGCCTTTTAACACCAGTACATAAAGAAACATTTTCTTGCATTATTGGGAGCATAATCAGCCCTACGTTCTTTAAACTTACTGAAAATATGATCTATGACTCAAGATAAGGGGGGAAATAAGGCAACTATGCAAATAAGTCTACAATGTATTGGAAAAATCTGCCTCATTTTAATGTCAAAAGACAAAGCTTGATATTTTCCTTTTCAAAATAAACTTCATAGAAATGTAAAAAGAAACAGCTTGTTTTTCTTGCACCAGGCCACATCTTTCTGCGGGGTGCTGAAGCCCAGCAGCACTAAGGGACAAATGCAGCACAGGCACAAGGCACAAGACTCAATCTGGAGAAGCAGCTCCACGTTTTTGATGGATTTACCCCGAGCAGGGTCTCACAGAGCTGGGCCTCCTGTGACACAAAGGCTGCACTCACTGTGTGGCAAAATGAGACAGACAACACAGGAACTCATCACTCAGCCTCAAGGGAGCTCCCACACGTCAGGCAAGCACCTTGGGAGTAGGAATGGAGTATAAGCACTGAGCTTAGCCCTGCTGAGACTCACCCACCTAATCCCAGTAAGCAGTTCCTGCTGGTGGATCAGAGAAACGTAAAGTCTAAGGCCAACAAATCCCTCTTCTTTCCATTCAGAAAATCCTTCTCCAAACTACTAGCACTGACTTTTGCAATGACACGTAAATATCCATCACTGTAACAGAAACCCCTCCTCACGCCACAGAGAAGTGCTGGCGGGGATGGGACTGCACACCGACATCGCCCTTGTACTCGGGGCCACCGCCAGAACCGCCGCTGCAGGGTCTCGAGCCCTCCTAAACCTCGTTCTCAAGGCTCTCCCTCCCTTCTGAGGAGCCACATGATGTAAAGCAAGCACGTAAATTTCACGGGAATGTCTACGGGAAGCAGAGACACTTTGGGAGAGGCGGGGGAGCGGCAGCGAGGGGAAACCAGGCCCCTCCTCACCGCCGCTCCCGGCACACGGTCGGATGCGCCGCACCTGGAGCCGCCCGGCCCGGGCAGCACCGGGAACCCCCGGGCAGCGCCGGCCCCGCCCCGGTCCCGCCCGGCACAAAGGGCGCTAGGGCCCGGGGCCTCGGCCCGGGCACGGGCGGGGGGGACGGGAGCGGCGCTGCC
>WBMZ01014940.1:0-39881 GCA_013400975.1 Atrichornis clamosus
GGAGCTGAGGTGTGTCAAGGTAGTGAAGATTTTGTAATAAATTAAAAGGAACACCATGACAGAAGTTGCCTTGATTGTACCACTGTGCTCTCAAAGCCAGGTTGCCTGCCATGTGCAGGGAGCTGTAAATTGCTACAGCCAGGCTCACAACAGGGGATTTCCTGCTTCTGTGGGCACTTACAGAATTGGAGTAAAGTGATCAGGGCAGTCACAGGGTAACACACTGCTTTGGGCTGGAAGAGACTTTAGAGACTATTTAGGTTCAACCCCCTTCTACTAGACCAGGTTGCTCTAAGTCTTGTCCCACGCGGCGTTTAACACTGACAGGGATGGGGCAGCCACAGCTTCTCTGGGCCTCCTGTGTCAGTGCCTCAACACCATCACAGGGAGGAAATTCTTCCCAGTATCTCCTTCTCTGGTCTCACCCCAGCACTGGAGGCAGCACTGCAGGGGGGGGGTCTCACCACATCAGAGCAGAGGGACAGAATCCCCCACCTTCACAAGCTGCCCATGCTGCTGGGGATGAGCCCAGGACAGTGTTGGCTTTCTGGGCTCCCAGTGCACAGTGCCAAGGCATGCTGAGCTTCTTGTCAACCCACAAGCCCAAATCCTTCTCAGGACTGCTCTCCATCCATCTCCCCCAGCCTGTGTTTGTGCTTGGGGTTACCCCTGTGCAGGTGCAGCAGCTGCCCTTGGCCTCGCTGAACCTCCTGGGGTTGGCACCCACCTGCCCAGCCCGTCCCAGTGCCTGTGACAGATGCCCCTTCCTTTCCCCCAGTCCTGCTCTGCTGCAGCCGCACACCAGAGNGCCGCACACCATCCAGCCCAGGCTGCTCCTGCCCACCCACGAAGCCCAGGGGCCCACAGGGCTCGGGGACACCGCTGAACACGGAACCACCCGGGTTCACGCACTGCTGCCCGCATGAGATGCCAACCTTTAGAGGGATTGTGTGGGTAGAGAGAAGCTGATGGCAGTGACCTTGCAGGGTCCTGGCCCCTCCAGGCCACCCCCACACTGGGACTGTGTCCCAAGACTCCTGTCAGTGCCCAGGCCCTGGGCAGGGCTTTTCCCTCACACACCCCTACCATGGACATTAAACACAGAAAGAGCCTGAAACAATGTATTTATTTTGGGGCAAAGAGAAGTTTCAGTTCAGAACCCTCAACCCAGGTGCAGTGTCCCCCAGTGCAGGGATACCAACAGCCACAGCCCTTTTCCCATGTTCAGGGGATTTTCCATCCCTCTCAGACTTTAAACAAACTTTTCCCAGCTTGAGACCAGGTCACTGCATTGAGCTCTTCCCCATGTCAAGGTCAAGGCAGCTGGTTCTCCCCTGCAGAGACTCAACCTCTCACTCCTGGGCTGCCTCCGGTGCTGCGGGCTGCTTGCTTTGGTTGTCACCCTTCTTTTTGTGCCCCGAAACAATGTCGTCGATACGGAGGAGGAGAACTGCAGTCTGCAGAGAAACCCCACACCCAGGGCTCATCAGGAGCTCAGCACAAAGGACAAAACCCAACCTGCCCAGCTTCAAGCCGCACAACCATCAGCCTGGGGTTAAACCATCGGCCTTTCAGCACAGAAGGGAACAGTGCCTCACAGGCTTGTGGGAGCAGCAAGGAGCTGCTTTCCCCCCTCCATGGAAACAAGGAAACCCGTTTTTTCTCAGTGACTGACACAGAAGGCACACGGTGTCCCTTCGAGGAACAGCCTTCTGACCCAACACCAGCAAGCTAATGGCAGGATCTGAGATGACCAGGGCAGCTGACACATGGCAGCCTCAGCCAGCCAAAGGGATGAAGCTCCCACGAGCACTGATGATACCAGCATGCTGCTGGCATGGGATTGCTCAGACACAGCATCGGGAGCAGCCTGTCCCTGTTAGAGCATTATGCACCATTTGCCGAAAAAGGTGGGATGGACCATGATGGAATTTAGCTGCAGGGTCAAAAACCCTGGGAAAGCCCAAGTCTGGGCTCCCACATCCCTAATCATCCCACTTCCAACAGCAACAAGCTCAGACACCTGCATGCTCTGCACTGGGTGTGTGATGCCCACCCAAACACCCTAGAACACAGGAAAGTACGTCCTCCTCTCCCAAGGGATATGCCACAGAGGCTCTGAGGTTTCCAATTCTCCTTACCTCCACAGCTGTTTTGTATGTCTGAAGTTTGACAGTCAAAGGCTCCCAGATACCCAGCTCCTTCATGTCAACCAGGGTTCCAGTCTCCCCATTCACCCCCCATGTTTGGCTGCCTTCTTGGGTGTGCTTGGCCTGGAAGCAGACAGACAGGTCACCACCAGTGGGGTGAGATGGCAGGTTCCCTTCTGGAGTCTCAAACTGACCATGAGCTCAGGAAACAGTAACAGGCCATTAGAATATTCTCAGTTTCGGAGTTTATACAAGAATGTGTTACCAATGGCCTGACAAGGGAACTGCTGTGAACAGTGACTGATCTAAGGAGCTGGGCAGAGCAGGAAAGGTCTGACTCCCCCCTGGTGCCCCTGCCATGAGCCTTACCCTGAGTGAGGTCAGAACACGGATGGTACTAGCACCACAGTTCTGGATCAGCGTCCGGGGAATGACTTCCAGAGCTTGGGCCACTGCGCGGTAGGGCCACTGCTCCACACCTGTCATGCCCTTGGACCTCTCTGTCAGTGCATGGGAAACGGCCATTTCAGCAGCTCCCCCGCCTGGCACCAGCTGTGGGTCCATGAGAACATTGCGGCACACCTGCATGGCATCCTGCAGGTTGCGCTCCACCTCCTGCAACAGGTACAGAATCACAGAATTGCTGATGTTGGAAAGCCCTCTGACATCAAGTCCAACCACTTCCCCAGCACTGCCAAGGCCACCACTAACCCAAGTCCCAAGGTGCCACATCCATGCATTTGTTGAATTCCTCCAAGGGTGGTGACTCCTCCACTGCTCTGGGTACCCTGTGCCAGTGCCTGACCACAATTTCCATGAGGAAATTTTCCATAATATCCAATCTAAACCTTCCCTGGTGCAACCTGAGGCCCAGTCACTTGCTACCAGGGTGAAGAGCCTGATCTCCACCAGGCTGCAACCTCCTGTGAGGTAGTAGTAAGAAGGGAGCAATAAACTCGCTGAACCCCCACAGCTCCCTCAGCTGGTCCTTGTGCTCCAGACCCTTCCTCAGCTCCATTGCCCTTCTCATTATTAACTGGAGTGCCACATCAGCTGAAAGCCCAGCCCACAGTCGGCTGGCCATGACTGCCACCACATAGGTGGCTGCGACAGGAGGTGAAGCAGGCTATGCACTCACTCACCGCTAGGATTTCCTTGCTGGCTCCCCGCAGGATGATGGTGCAAGCCTTAGGATCTTTGCAATCGGTGATGAAGGCAAAATACTCATCTCCTATTTTTTTCACTTCAAAGAGCCTAGCACCGGTTCCCACATCCTCCTCCCGGAGCTCATCTGTGCGGCTGACAATGCGAGCTCCGCAGGCCCTAACACACCAAAACATCACATTAGACGCTCACAAATCAGGAATGGGGAGAAAGAGTGAAATCAGAACAACTCCATGTCATGCACAGCAGCAACAGGCTCCAGCCAGGAGCCAATGCTTACCTGGCAATCCGGTTGTTGTCAGTCTTCCGCACCCTGCGGATGGCAGTGATATTGGCTCGCATCAGGTAGTGCTGGGCCAGGTCTGAAACCAGGTTTGTGCAATTTCAGTGATGAATCAGCAGTATTATGTCAAACTTTAGCTGTTTATCAGTTAACAATCCAGCTATTTTAGTTCCCATCTTTGAAGCAAAAAGGGTTACAGGAGAAAGCACCTAAATGTAGCATTTTAAACCAGGCTGCAAGGCAAAACAGCAGCACAGCTCTCCAGGGTTTGAGACTCAGCCTTACTTGTATTTTGGTATCTTTCCCAAACGCTGGAAAAGCAAAATATTGTTTTAAGAGTCCACTTTCACAAAGCAACATCAAGCACCAGCTTCAATGCCGGCCTGTACCAACTATTTGCTAGAAAGCTAAAATACAAACCCAAACCAGGTTCAACAGCAAGTCTGGGGGCAGTTTTATTAGTTTATTGTGGATTTTTTGGTTTGGGTTTTTTTTTTAAGTTCCTGAGCAGTGCATTTAACATCATGAACTTCACTGAGATGAATTCAAAACAAAGGATCACATGTGCTGTTACCAGAAACTCCTTTTTCTGTGATGACCAGATCTGGCTTGACTCTTATCAGATCTTCACACATCTGCTGAATGTACTCTTCCTCCATCTGCAGGATGCGGGCAAAGTCTTCCTCCCGCGTAATTTCAATGTCAGTCTGTACAGAAGAGGTGTAAACAGCTTAGTGTGTTCGTCCCAACCCTTCACCGCATTAGACACACATCCCCCAGCTCAAGCAGCTCAACTCCTCCAGTATCACCAGGGAAAGAGTCAGGAATGAAAACCACTGATCCAATAAATTGCAACGCTGTGTCAGTTGAGCATTCGCCTTAGTTCAAGCTCAGAAATACTTCTTTTGCTCTTGACCAGCACTTAGATACACAAGTGACTGTAGCTGCTTCAATGAGTCAAAGCACTGTAGCCTCACTCCCGTTTTTCTGGACCCCATGGCAGAATTAGCCCACACATGCAAAAGGCCTCGCCTCTGAAGCGCAGAACACAGACAGCCTTCACCACTTGCACTTTTAATAAGCCATTTGCATTTGGTAGCTTTACTTGTCCTAAATCAAGAGTCATGGACGTCTCCAAGAGGACTCACTTTACCTGGCTCTCTCCTTTCTTGTACTCCAGGGAACAATCCAGAAGGACAATGCGTGGATTTTTAATAAGGCGACGCATTCTGGGATGGGTTACATCTTTATTCACCATGATTCCACGCAAAACACATGAGTCTTCACTAAAACCACCTGGAATCTGACAGACACAAGGGGGGAAATGAGGTGAGTCAGTTTAGGCTACAGAAACTTCTGTATGTGAAAGTATCTCCTGGAGCTGTCCTATGGACAGAAAAGGGAAAGCCTCTCCCAGGTAACCATGGCGCATCCAGATCATGATACAAGTTTAATTTTAAGCACACACTGACTTAAATTTTAAGTGTGAAGCCGTGAAAGAACTTAAGAAACTTTTAACATCTTAATTGTCTGGCAACATGTTTAATTTTTCATCTTCCAAATTCAACTGAAATGGTCTTTCTGACAGATATTCTAGAAGAGTTGAAATAGTAGCCCCTGTTTGCACTGTAAATGAGCAAGGACGATAGCACTGACTGAAGTATCTTCAAGAGTTATGTCTGCGAACTGCAAAGAAGTAACACAGAATTCTACCCACTGCACCCTACAATAAACTAGTTCAGAACAAGAAAGGGGCACAAGGATAAGAAACGGTTCAGGGCACACTCACCTTTTCTACTTTTGCATATTTTTTAATATCAATTTCCTTTCTGCCATTTTCTTCAAACTCCACAGTCTTAACAGCATCAAGAGCAATGCTACAGGCCAGGTCAGACCAGCGGTTTATTGCCTTAGTGTTTATCGCGCTCTTTATTATTTTAAGCATCATCTCTTTGTTGTTTACATCCACTGGAGTGCTGAGACAAAGGAAAAAACAAAGCAAACTGCATGTTACTTCTCTTGACTCCCTCTTCAATTAAGTTGTATTCTACAAACTGCCCAAAGGAGAAGCCTGAAGCAGTACAGGAAAGACACATCCCTCCTAACTCCCGCCAGCCCATACTTACCCAATTTTCTTTAGAATACTGATCATGTCATCCAGAGCCTTACGATAAGCCCAGATGATCACAGTTGGATGCATCTGCTGTTCAAGAAAGTGTTCAGCAACAGACAGCATCTCTCCAGCTAAAAAAAATTTAAAATAAATCAAAATCCCACAAGTACATTAGTAGGACAATCAACAGTCAAGAAAGGATAGCACATACCAGGGAACATGTATCTTCTATCCATGCAGGGAGCTCTGACAGCACCTATACCTTCCTTTATAATTAACAGTGCTTACCCTGGGGAAAAAAACAACTTCCCAAGCCATGGAGCTGATCACCTCAGGGTCTCATGAACCTAGCATGCTCCTGCACAGTAAAAAAACCCTGTCCATTTCAAGGGTGGTAAATAACAAAGATGTGTCTCATTATGGGCTCTAATGACCAAAAAGGGTGAACTTCAGCCTTTATGCAAAGTGTCTGAGTGAGTCTCCTTACCAAGGATAATGACAGATGTGGTTCCATCTCCAACTTCTTCATCTTGAGTGCGGCTGATCTCTATCATTGATTTTGCAGCTGGATGCTGGACTTGAATCTGTGTATGAGCAAGGAGTATGCATTTGTTCCGGAATACTAAAGCAGAAACACCTCACGCCGCTCAATGGAACAAATACCACACCCTTAATACAAAGGCATTCTGTCCAACCAAAGCAAACTTTTTTCTTCCTTTTTGAATTCAAAACCAAGCCCTTGTATTTGGCGGTGTTGTGTCTCTTGCAGTTTTTCAGGTATTGCAATTATTCCGACTCACATGTGAAGCAACGCAATTCTTCAGGAGAAACTTACTTCTCTAAGAATAGCATTGCCATCATTGGTCATCACAATCCCACCCATGGGGTCCAAAAGCATCTGCAACCACAAAAGAACCAACAGTTTGTACTGCTCTGTCCCATGTGTGTCCCATTTCTACTCAGCTGCAGCACAAGTTCCTACCTTCATCATAGCTCTTGGTCCTAAACATGTTCGGATAATGTCAGCAATAGTCTAGGAGGAAGCAAAGAAATGAGGTAATTCAGGAGAGCATCAGAAAGTCTAAAAAAATCCCATAGTGGGTCTGAAACCAGCAGCCCCTGCAAAAGTGACCCAACAACTCTGCCGAGGTTGAGATGCAGCCAAGGTTAAGAAATGTGTAGAAACAAGAACATAGGGATTTATCAGGGCACTGGCACCATACTAAAATATTCTCTCAATCAGATATCAAAACTGAGACACTTTCAGAAATTGCAGAGAAATGGGGTTTAGTTGGTAAAACTACTCTATGTTCATTTACAGGGCATCCATTACATGAACAAGGCACATATTTTATTTTTTATAGAGGATTTTTCTGTAATAGTATAAAAATATCTTCTGTTAACATAGGAAATTATTTTTTTCTTCTACTCTAGATTCACACAGAATAGAGAAAACATGCTTCAGATCCAGCTTTCCCTCTCAAATATATATATACATACACACCAAAAAAAAGAACCAGAACAGCCTGAGGATTTGGTACCTTCGCAGCAGTGATGTTTCCAGTCTGGACTTTTCTTCCAGATTCACGTTTTGTATTCTGACCTAAAGCACACAGAAAAAAAAAATTAATCAAGTACAAAACAGCAAGGATGCAGTCACATCTCTCAGTCACGCATGCTCAACACATGACCAGTTTGAAATTCAGAGTTTACAATATAAATACTGCAGTCACGATGAGAAAGGCATTGATAGAAAACTGTCAGTGAAAAACATTACCTGTTATAAAACAACTCCTTGTTAACATCCTGAAATAAAGATTTGCAACCCTGAAACAGAACCTATTACCCCAGAAAGTCAAACTGCAGTGACTCACTAGGATCCGTCAGATCCCACAAAGCTGAGGAGCTGCTATTGCACAGTAGTGTTCAGACAAAAAAGTTACAGAGACTCATGTACAGTAAGCAGAACTGGGCTAACATAAAGTTAATCCATCAGCATTGCCTTTGGCACATGAGGGTGAGCAGCAGCTGGGGTACCACTGGCTCACAACCACAGCTGGAGACCAGCTGTCCATAGGCTCAGCCCTAAAGCATCTTTGGGCTCAGGGCTGCTTTTCTGCTATTACAAGCCTGGCCCAGGCACGCCCATATTTAGCGAGGAGCAGATGCCTGTGCATGGAGAGCTGTAAAACAGAACAAAAGACAACAGCAGTAAGAGCAGCAGCAAGTATCAGGGAAGCAGGGTTATAGCTCTGGGTTACAACTGTCTGCCTACTGGGTCAGTAATAGGGAACGGAATGGATGGAGGAAGAGAATGAGATACCTGAGCAGGAAGAAACCCACTGGGAATGTCTCATGTTGATAGACGGTGAAACACAGGACCATAGAATGATTTGGGTTGGAGGGGACCTTAAAGATTATCTAGTTCCAAAATCCTTCCACGGGCAGGCTTCTACCAGACCACTGCTCCAAGCCCTGTCCAACCTGGCCTTAGAAACTTCCAGGGATGGGGCAGCCTCAGCTTCTCGAGGCAATCTGTGCCAGGGCCCCACTACCCTCACAGGGAATAATTTCTTCCCAATATCTCATTTAATCCTGCCCTCTGGCAGTGGGAAGCCATTTCCTCCTGTTCTATCACCCCATCCCCTTGTCCAAAGTTCCTCTCCAGCTCTCTTGGAGGCCCTTTAGGCACTAGAAGGTGCTCTAAGGTCTCCCTGGAGCCTTTAATTCTACAGGCTCAACACCCCAGCTGTCCCAGCCTGGCTCCAGAGCACAGGTATTCCAGCTCTCGGAGCATCTCCGTGGCCTCTTCTAGATTTGCTTCAGCAGCTCCTCGTCCTTCCTGTGCTAGGGGCACCAGAATTGGGGTTCACCTGGGGTTCAAACGGGGCAGTACAAAGCAACATGCTGAGAAGGACGCGAAGAAAAACAGCTGAAAGCACGAGAGAGATGCCAGGAAAGGTCTGACAGCAGCGGGGCCCCGAGATATCACGCGCAGGGCGCGGCAGAGGCTGTGGTAGGGAGCTGCAGAGGGGAGCTCGGGGCGCGCCGAGGGCGGCAGTTGTATCCAGTGGGTCCCCGGGAAGAGAGCAGGGCCCGGCCGGGGCGTGCTCTGTGAAGGAGCGCCCGGCCATAGGAGACCCAACATGGCGGCGAGTCAGGCAAGCGGCAAAGCGAGGCGGGAGTCCGACCCGGCCCTGCCCTCGCCCTCCGCCCAGGGACTCCCGGGAGGCCGAGTCAGGCCGGCGACACTTACTGAGGACCAGGACGGGACGCGGGCCCATCATCGCGGCAGCTCGAGCGCGGCGGAACCTTCTGGAGCCTCGGAACTGTCGCCTCCCAAAGCCACAAGACCGCGCACCGCCTTTCAGCCCCGCAGTCAATCGCGCGCGAGCACGGCGTCCAATCAGAGGCAGCGCCGCTGCTGCCTGCAGCGCCCGGCGAGTTCCGGCTGGGAAGTGACGCTCGGCGCACGGGGCGGTGCCGCGCGGGGCTCTGCAAAAGTGCGGGGCTGGCGGGCGCGCGGGGGTGCCACGCGCATACGCAGAGGGCCAGAGGGAGGCCCCGCGAGGCGGGTGCCAAGTGGGCACTTCGATGCCGCCTCCCCGTTGCATCCGTAAGGCACCAGGTCCGGGATGCGAGAGCGAGCTCGGCTGTGACAGCCAGTCCTCGATGACCCTTCCCCCTCAGTCGGCACGGTGGTCTCGCCCAGCGCGCCCTACGGGGCCCAGGGGAAACGACGCGTCCTAAGGCTGCACGGCTCGTCCCGCAGTGCGAGTCCCACCCGTGACCCAGAGCACCAGCTGCTGCCTGGGCGAACTGAGCCGTGCCCGGGGCTCGGGTATCCCTTCATGGCAGAGACGCCCCCCGCGCCCGGACCCCTCCCCGGCTCCCGGCGGCCATTTTGTGTCCCGGCCTGATGTTCAGTATCACCCGCAGAGACCCAGGCTCAGAGAAGTGCAGGGGGGAGAAGTGGTGGCACAGGACATGTCCTGAGCTGCTGTCACCAGAAGGCTGGAGCCTGTCTGGAGGGAGCAAGTTCAGCAGTGTCCCCAGGGCAGGAAGAGAAAACTTCCCAGCCTCTGCATCTGATTCTTGGGGAATTTAGCCCTGATCCTCCTCCCTGCACTCCTCCCTCACTGCTTTACAGATCCACCGTGGACCTGGGCAGCATCAACAGGGACCTACCTTAGTACCCCTTCCAAGCAGAGCAGCAGCTCTGACATCCTCTATCAAATCAGGTCTGTGGTGTCACCAGAGCAAGCTCCATCTCACAGGGCAGGCAGCACCCGGAGAGAGCCCAGAGATATGACAGCCTGCAGAAAACTGCAGCAGGCAAACGGGAATTGGAGGCTGCACAGGGCTCAGAGCCCCACAAACAGGCCCCTCTGGGCACTAACACGCTCATATTGCTGCGGCTGCAGAGGAGCAGGGGCTTCCTGCTCCAAAGGCGCTAACAAGACAGTTTGGGACTTTTGGTTGTTCTTTTTTCTGTTGGCCTGTTTCTCTTCCAGAACACAGAGGACACCTCATCCCCGAGTCCTTTGCCCAGCAGGTGAAGCACAGCCCAGGCAGCGCCTCGCAGGGGATGGTGCCATCCCGACACACCCGCTGTTCCGGGCGGGTCACGACTGTCCTTCCCCGAGCTCTGGTCATTTGACTCTTCTCAGTTCTTTTTGGTCTTGGGAGTGTCATACTTCCTCTTGCTCGAGTACCACAGCAGCAGGGGGATTCCGATGGAGGGCAGGGTCATCACACCAAATGCTGCCCAGTCCAACTAGAGGGAGAAATTGTTAGAGAAAAGTCAAAACAATCATGTCCAGAGGACTCTTAGAGCAATGAGATCAGAGGAGAAGAGTCAGGGGAGACCTGACACTGTCTGCAGCTTCCTCACGAGGGGAAGGGGAGGGGTAGGCACCCTGATCTCTGGCCCTGTGTGACCAGTGAAATGACCTTAGGGAAGGCCTGGAGCTGTCAGGGGAGGTTGAGGCTGGATATTAAGAAAAGGTTCTTCCCCCAGAGGATGGTCAGGCACTGGAAGTGGTCACAGCACCAAGCCTGACAAGAGTTCAGGGAGTTTGGACAGTGCTGTCAGGCACATGGCGGGATTCCTGGGATTGTCCTCTGCAGGGCCAGGAGCTGGACTCCATGATTCTTGTGAGTCGCTTCCAACCTAGGAGGTTCTAAGATTCTACTCTCAAATTTTCTGGCTCTAATCCCACAGTGCAGCTGCTTCACAGACGGAGCTGGGATGAAACCTCTTAGCTGCTCGCTGATACTCCTACGGAGAACTGACAGAGATTAACTGCATTCCCGCTGGAGCTCTCCAGGTGACTGCAGGGCAAACCACACGTATGCCCACGTGTGAGTAGGAAGCCACCGTGCTGGGCTGCAGCTGCCATGGTACAATTTTCTCTTATCAATTGAAAGGAACTTACAAAGTGAGGGGAGAACCTCCTGTCAAAGTCACGCTGAGCCAGGATTCCTCCCTGCCCGGGAGCACTAGTGAAACCAACCTGGAAAAGGCAGGGAAAAGACAGGCTTTGCCACCTTTCCTCCTTGCTCCAGAGCTGGGCAGGGTGAGAGCATCATCCCCGATCACGCAGCTCCCAGAGCACGGTAGGTGTATCTGCAGGGGTCCTACAAATAGTCCACTTACCACAACCTGTCCACCCTCCTGTGCCAGGTACGTGATGGTGGCAGAGGTGAAGTTGAAGTAACCAGCTTTGAGAGGCCGTAGAACCACGGTGTGGGACACGTTACTTGCTCTGGGAGCCGGACGTTAAGGAAAACACTTGTATTTCGTCACAGGTAGAAAAGTGAGGAGATGGGAAAGAGCAGCCTAAAACCAGATGCTGCTGACAGATTGGAGTGCTTGTGGTTGCAAACAGCCTGATTCACCCGAGGCTGACCCAGCTGCTCCTCCCCAGGCAGAGGAACTACTTGGGGACCTGGTCCTGTCTGCAACGAACTTTATTTTTACACAGCACCGTCCAGAACAATCCAGGGTTTAGATTCTGCACCCTGTCCAGGCTCTGGCATGTGGGAATTTCAGTGACAGCAGATGAAGACAGGGTGAAGCTGCAGGACACTCAGGGGCAAGAAAGAGATTTGGGAGAAATTGAAAAACATTAAAAGATACGGAGCAATCCTGTCCCACTTGACATTCAGCATGCCAGAGACGATGCCAAAATCTTCTGGGGGGAAGGAATCATCCGACAGCTCCACATCTAGGGCAGCACTAAACACAACAAAGAGATGGATGAGAAGGGAATCTTAAGATTTGCCATCTGCTCACAGGCTCTGCAGCAAAGTGGGCTGACAGTTCCATCCAGACCAAAAGGAAGAACTGATTTCTGGAAGAAGAAAAGTCACCAATAGAAGATGGGGAGGAGAATTGAGGTGTTACAGGGAGTTGAGTTACAGGGAGACTGCAGAGAGAGGAAGACAAAGCTGAGAGGAACAACCACAAAGACAGGAATGACACTGTTTTTTCCACAACAGGATTTGGCAGTATGCTGAACTTCAGATACTATCACATGGATACACACTTTAGCCTAAATAATAACCAAATCCCACATGTAAAATTACACTATCTCATTAATATTGTATGAGTCCAACATTACAGCACCATAAATTCTTCTCTTAGCAGTACTGCACTCAGTATGCACTATTCTGCCTTTAAAAAAAGTCTAAAAAACAAAAACCCAAAGCACTTTACAATACTCTCCTGCATTTTGTCCAATCAGCTTTTCATTCTGCGAATGAAGCTTTTTACCAGCATCGTGGAAGTTCTGTTTTATCTTTGTCAGGTCCTTACTGAAGTCCTGATAGCAAGAAGGAAATTTTATGCAAAAGCATAAATGTGAAAAAGAGCTCACAAAGCCAAGAAAGGAAACTGTATGCGTAGGGAGCAAAGTGCCACAGGACACCACAGGAACTACAGTATGCTGGACTGACAGCTGGAGCAGTCACAAGATGAAAGCAGCAAGAGGAAGGAAAAGGCAACTTTCAGGATCAATCCTTCAAGCACTGCTGGAAAACTCAGAGATAGAGGGAGCAAAAGCAACAGCACATCATGCAGCTCAGAAATCGCCTGGTACCCTGCAGCCACACACACAACATTTGCTCATGGTCAGCACTGAAGCCTGGACAGGACTTACCTGGAGCCAACGTTGTAGATGTTGTACTGCAAAGTCAAGTCCTTGCCTTCCACTGCATATCTGTTTAACAGGGATTTGGAGGCCAGGAGCCTGGCACCATCCTCACAGCAAGCCACAGACACAAGGGCAAAGACGGTGAGAAGCAGGAGCTTCATCTAGAAACACAAGTAACTAGAATGTCATTGACCATTTGAAATCGCTGAACACTTTCCTGTGAGGATGTAAGAATTGGCACAGCAGTGTCTCACATCTGTAGCCATGGCAGAAAACGTGACGATCTTCTCTCTTTTCAAAGCCCTGGCCAGTATCACTCCCCTTTATAGAATCATGGAACATCCTGAGTTGAAAGGGACCCACAAGGATCATTGAGTCCAACTCCTGGCCCTGAACATCTCTGTAATGGGCAAAGCTCTCAGATCACTAAGCCTCTTCTAGTAACTTTCAGAGCAAAAGCCTTGGCAATTAACAGTTTCACCAGTTTTAGCAATTAACAGTTAATTGCCCGTGCAAAGCCTGGCAGCTCTCCAGCACTGTCTTACACAACAGTTATTCTCAGAAAGCACCAGTTCCTCACTTCCAACATTTATTCTTTCCTATTTCCAGCCACCAACTCCCTCCAGTGGCTTTATGATCCCCCCAAGTCCCTGCTTCAGGCCACGTGTCCTGATTTATCCAAACACCGTGCCTCTGGAGCCACCCTGTTGAGACAACAAGGAGAGGACACGGACATGATAGGTGTAACCTCTGAGGACACTTGATGGGGCTTTTAAATGCAAAAACGGCTTCAACGTCAGGGCCTCCGCCCTCCACAGAGACACAGGGTGGTGGGGGTTGGACAGGACTGTAAAGGCCATCCAGTTCCACTCCCCTGCCATAGGCAGAGGCACCTTCCACTAGACCAGGTTGCTCCAAGACCTGTCCAACCTACCCTTGGACACTTCCAGAGATGAGGCAGCCACAGCTTCTTGGGGCAACCTGTGCCAGTGACGCACCTCCCTCATAGGGACCAATCTTTTCCCAATATCCCATCTATCCCTGCCCCCTGGCAGTGGGAAGCCATTCCCTCTTGTTCTGTCACTCCTGGGCCTTGTCCAAAGTCCCTCTCCAGTTCTCTTGGAGCCTCTGGCACTGGAAGGGGCTCTAAAATCTCCCTGGAGCCTTTACTTCTACAGGCTGAACACCCCCAGCTACCCGAGTCTGGCTCCAGAGCAGTGGGGCTCCAGCCCTTGGAACATCTCCATGGCCCCCTCTGGACTCTCTCCAGCAGCTCCACATACTTCCTATGCTGGGGCCCAGGGCTGGAGGCAGCACTGCAGGGGGGGGGTCTCACCACATCAGAGCAGAGGGACAGAATCCCCCTCCTTCACAAGCTGCCCGCGCTGCTGGGGATGAGCCCAGGACAGTGTTGGCTTTCTGGGCTCCCAGTGCACAGTGCCAAGGCATGCTGAGCTTCTTGTCAACCCACAAGCCCAAATCCTTCTCAGGACTGCTCTCCATCCATCTCCCCCAGCCTGTGTTTGTGCTTGGGGTTACCCCTGTGCAGGTGCAGCAGCTGCCCTTGGCCTCGCTGAACCTCCTGGGGTTGGCACCCACCTGCCCAGCCCGTCCCAGTGCCTGTGACAGATGCCCCTTCCTTTCCCCCAGTCCTGCTCTGCTGCAGCCGCACACCAGAGCATCCAGCCCAGGCTGCTCCTGCCCACCCACGAAGCCCAGGGGCCCACAGGGCTCGGGGACACCGCTGAACACGGAACCACCCGGGTTCACGCACTGCTGCCCGCGGAATACCCCGACCCTGACGCTCAAACAGCAGAACCCGGCATGTCCCTCCTGGCCCCTCCGAGCCCACGACCGATCCTCCCCCACAGACCCTTCCCAGCGCCCCCCACTCCGACCAGAGGCCCAAGGACACAGCACCGAGCAGCCCCGCGGCCCCCGCCCCTCACCGTCTCTCCCGCCGCCAACGCCACAAAGACAAGTCAGCGCAGCCGCGGCGGAAGTGACGCACTTGAACCACGCCTCAGGGCTCCCCGTGCACCCTGGGAAATGGAGTCTGACCCCGTGGACAGGCAAGGGCTCCGCGCCTGCGCAGAGCACGCTCCCTGCGCTGCCCTCTCGCCCCCTGGTGGCGGAGGGCGGGGAACGAGGGGAAGGGCCGGCGGGGTGGCAGATCCCGCCGGAGCGAGGCTCAAGTAAGGCTCTGGAGAAGGGCATCGGGTGTGTCTCGGCACGATAAGTTGCTCTGCCCACGTCACCAGCCTGTCCAGGTCCATGATGGATCTATAAAGCAGTGAGAGAGAAGAACAAGGAGAAGGATCAGGGCTAAATCCCTCAAGAATCAGGTGCACAGAACCCCAAAATCTCCGTTCCTGCACTGGGAATGCTCTGCAGAACTCAATCCCCCAAGACAACCTTCTGGTGCCTGAACGTCAGGACATGTGCAAAGCCAGTAACAAAACCTGCTGGCATTTCCAGCACCACAAAAAACCTTAAGAGCTCCCCTGTGCCCGTGTCTCGCAGGCAACTGCCTCTGGTGGGAGAAGGGCCACAGGATCTTCCTCTGTACAGGTACTGCTCATCACACACAGATGAACAACCCTTGTGCACCCATCCACGGCCCCCTCACTGGCTCCCTGTGCCACCTCAAACACTTTCATTGGAGCTCCCCACTCCCAGCCTGTGCCAACACTTCCTACAGCCACTTCCTCTTTCCCTGCTGCCCCAGGCAGAACTTCTCCAAGCTGCAGACTATGAAAAGCAAGAGAGAGGTCTAGTCCCTGTTGGTCATTGAGGCCACTTAACCATTCTCTCTCCCACCCCACCCCTCTGCGGGGTTTGCTGCAGCCAGGGAAGGCTTTTCCCCATCTCCAAGCACTGGTACAGCACCTGTCCTGGTCCTCAGAACCTCAGAGCTTTTTCTGTGTGGACCAAGAGCATTTGCTGGAAATGTTTTATTCCTCCCTACTAAGCACCTTTCTTGGTGCTGCTGGCCACTGTGTGATGGCTCTTAAGACAGTAGAGGAGATCACACAGCTCCATTGGCACACACATAATCGTATTCTGAAAGACTCTGACTTGTATTAAGGAGGGGTGAAGCCACACACTTATAAGGGGTTCCAAGAAGGTGATGTGGTTGTAGGCCAGGTCAGTGTGTAAGAGCAGAGAAACATGTGGCATCTGTGTTAAGCATTTACCTTTGGCTTTGCAAGTGCTGTGTGGGCAGCCTTTGGGATTGGACAAGTATTTGAGGAGAGCTGGGCCACAGTGAGGGCCACAGTTCAGGGCTAGTGATTTCTCACAAGTGAAGTGGTAGCTTTTTGTCTTTTGGTAACTTTGGTGCCACAGGTGATGATGGCTGCAGCATCCTATACTGGAATCAGTGTGGAGCAGAAGGCCATGGAGCTTTTGAGTCTGGGGTTGTTGTGGAAGAGCCCTGTGGTGACCGGCATGATTCTGACTGCTGGCACTGGGGATGTTTTTTTGCAGATGATGGAGAGAAACCTGTCAACTGCAGGAATGGTCTGTTTAGCTGATGCAGCCTCTGTTGAGGATGGCTTCAGACCCCCCGCCCTCTGAAAGCTCCACTGAGGGATGAGGGACCACTGCCCTCCAATGTGTCATTTTGGCTTAGCTTGGAATGAGACCCTAGTGCAGCACATCTTCCAAACATTGCTGGCATTATTTCTGCATTTATTGTCTCATTTCCAATGGTGTGTGTCCCAGCAGCCCAGCAGTGTGTCTCCTGGGCAGTGCAGCTGACCAGATGTCTCTCCTAACTGTGTAACACAAAAACCCCTAGTCAGGGTAAAACGGTGTATTTTGGAGATGGAAAATTTAATGGTACCAGTTTACAGCTGTGCAAGTTCAGTTAATGCAAAAGGAAAACCAAAGACTTTTATCATAGGAGTATTCTTACTGGATGTGTATAATCACACACACTCCTCTTCGGGCTAAAGTGAATTAGTAAGATTTGTTCCTTATTTTACTCTTTAAAGTTTTACACTTCAGTTCCAGTTTTATTGACCAAGCAAGCATGGCGTGCAGCAGCAGTGCAAGGACTGGAGCTGTTGGGGAGGGATCTACCTTTTTTTTTTGGAAGTGGGGGAGCTTGTCCATTTTAAAGGGCATTGTTAAATTACTGAGCTGCTGGCTGGAGCTGTTTCCCTTGTTTCATGCCTCTTTGGGAGGTTGGGGTGAGATGCTGTCTATTGGGGACATACAAATGTCGGGGGGGTGGGCAACGGTGCAGTGGAGGAGCAGATGTGAGGAGGATGAGAGGGTCACAAAGAACTTCCACCCCCAAAAGGTGGTGCAGCCCTAAAATGCATGAAAATTCATGGCAGGAGGGAAATTAAAACTATTAAACTGTAAATGTTCTTCAGAGGATTGAAATAAAGAAAAATCTCTCATTGTTATATACTTTGAAAATAACATTCAATTACAAATATAATAAAAGGATTTAAAACTAAAAAACCCTATCTCTCCTGTGTAAAGTGTTTTAGAGTTATATATAGTGAAATTTTAAAAATAAAAAAGTCTGAATAGCAAGAGCCATCTACTCTTGCTATGTGTTAATAGTCAAAGGAGATATGTGTAATCTAAATAGAGGTTATACATAAGTGTGAATAGATACCAAATAGATATCTGTATATGACCAATGTGTAAATAAATGTCAGTTTAAATATCTAGGTCTCAACAGATCTCTAAACATACTTTCTATTCAATAAATGTTACTATATGATCTAAACAGATAGAAGTGTAAACAGACATAGTCTAAATGTCATCATTATAAACATAAAAGTGTAAATAGAAATAAGGCTGAATAGACATTATATACAAGTATAAATACATATATGTAAATGTGTCTCTCTCTAAATAGGTCTCATCAGAATGAAAATAGATGAGACAAGTGAAATATATCTATTCCCTAAACCTGTATGTGCCTAAGTAGCTGCATAAGTGTAAACATAGCTGTGTGAGTCAGCACAGGCAAGCAGCCAGGACAGGCACAAAACCATGTCTAAAACACAAAGAGTAAATTTATTTCCCTTCCCTCACTAAGCCAGGGGGATCCCCAAAGCAAGTCGTGGGCAGAGCCACACAAGCAGGGATGCTGCCACCCTTAAACTCGGTCCCTGTCAGAGGATCACCAGCTGCGGTTCACGCTGGGCTGTCTAGGGCTATTCCCAGCTGCAGGATCACTGAGCCATGTACAATACTCCTCGACAGTCTCCCACTTTTAACCCATGCCTCCCAAAATTCCACCCCCTTGCTCAAGAGACTACTGCTGCTGGGGCTGTAGATGTGTGATAGAGAATTTACAGAGGCATCTAATAAAGCATAAAAAAAGAATAAACAGGTAAACATAAAATTCTCTGAGTTAAGTGTCCCATCCCTCCTGTCAGGTAATTAAACCATGCAGTTAGTCAGGCACCACTGATAGATTGTGTGATTCAATGTGTGAATATGCTGAATATTGTCCTCCATGCTGGTTGATTCAGCAGTCATGTTCAAGCAGCACCTTCCCTCTAAGTCAAAAGAGCATTTATGATGTTGAAGAGTGTAGCAGGACACTCTGCCTGAGCAGGGATAGAGCAGCTCGGACTTTGTCTCATTTACAAGTTTTCAGTGATGGATTGAGCAAGGTGAGTCTGCTGGTTTTATTGTTCAATGCTGAGACAAGCTTGACCAAACTATCACGAGGACGTGCAAGACAGGTGCTCCCTGACTGAGGCCAGGAGCAGCAGGGATGTGCAGACCCTGAAACGGAAGTGAAAGGCAGAAGTGTCAAGCAGAAGAAACCAAAGAGCTGATCACACCTTTTTCAGCAGCAAAGCATAATTTGCTGAGTAAGTCTGGTAACACATAATCTAAAAATGAATGTGACTGACAGTCACTTTATGCTATAAAAGGCCAGTCCCACATTTTCACAGGGAGGACTTCTAGCACACCTCCCTAAGGTGTGTGAAGATTTTTCCCTTGAGGGGGATGACCCTCAAGGTTACACCTCGAGGCTGAGCATAAGAGATTTGCCCACGGTTGCTAATACAGGTTAGTAACATCAATCTCTGCTTAATAATTGGGGTTGTTGTAGCTTTAATGTAATTTCTTCAATTGTTTCAAAAATAGTGCTGGAAGTTACAGCTACCTATCTTGTGTACCAGATAATTCTGACTATGGTCTTTTTGTCTAAGCATTATTGTTATTGTAATCAAATTAAAGAAATAATTTATTGATAGAAATATATTTGGGTTGCCATCCTTAATCTCACTAAGACAAAATTTTATAAAGGTAGGGTTACACTTGTATGATCCTGTAGACATAAACCGTTGACCACATCTGGGGCTAGGATTGGATTTAGCCACAACCAGATTCCTCTCTGAGGAGTTTAGAAAGCCAGGAGGTCCTTTCTGCATCTCATGACACAACTGGAGGGCTTCTCTACTAAGTTTCATCTGAAGCTCCCATCCTGCCCGTGACAAAGAGGGAGGCAGTTCATCAGTAATCAGTGTTGTAAGGTTACTCAGGGTATAGCAGTTATTCTGAAACTTAAGGCAACAGATGCCTTGGATGTCCAAGTTAAACCTTGCATGAAGGCATATGCTATCCATAGTCACTAATCTGAAAAAATAATGTTAGTTACAGTAGAAACCTACACACAAGTTTTTACATATTACTCTTGCAGAAATGTATTCAAGGTATGTACTTGCTGTGCAGCCTACAAAGCAGAAAGAATCAGTGTGAAAAGGGAGGGAAACAGGAGTGTCATCCCTGTCCAGTAATACATACAGTGTTACTCCAGTTCCTTCAGCTAATATTGCTCCAGGCTTGGGGACTTGAGATGAGGCAATTGCCTACAGAGATTGAAGGGCTGTGGTTTGCACTTTTTCAGATTGAACTTCAATTTGATGTTGGATTTGTGACACCCATAACATAGTTCCAGTGCTGTCGCCCCTAGATAAGGCACAGAAAATCATCAAAGATATCTGAAATACAGGAACTTGAGAATATGATACTAACAGAGGATCACAGAATCACAGAACCATGGAATTAACTAGGTTGGAAAAGACCTTTGAGATCATCAGGCTCAACCTATGACCTAACACCACCTTATCAACTAAGACATGGCACTGAGTGCCACATCCAGTCTTTTTTTAAACACCTCCAGGGACGGTGACTCCACCAACTCCCTGGGCAGCCCATTCCAATGTCCAATCTCTCTTTCAGTGAAGAAATTTTTCTGATGTCTAGCCTGAACTTCCCCTGGTGCATCTTAAGGCTGTGTTCTCTTGTTCTGTCACTGGTTACCTGGNGTTACCTGGGAGACCGACCCCCACCTGACCACAACCTCCTTTCGAGTACTTGTAGAGAGTGATGAGGTCTCCTCTGAGCCTCCTCTTCTCCAGGGTAAAAGTGGGATGTAGAAGGGGAGAACAGAGTACATAACCATACTGCACTGTCAGGGGTTGTTATACAAATGGTCACTTCTAAGTTAATAGGTTGCAGTCCCAGCACAAAATCCATTGGTGTTAACAATTCCACTTATTCTGTGGCTAACATTTTGGGAGAGATACTATCTGAAAGAATTTCAGTCCTCACTGTTTTTTACACTGGAGGTACAGTCACAGTGTTTTGGCCTGTGATTCCTTCTGTTTCTTGCAATGCCCAAATTACAGCTTTAATTCATTTTTCCATTTAGTTATAATGTAATGTGTCCAGAGCATTGTAATGCCTTGGACCAAAATCCCAAAATCCTACAGACTTTTTCTGACTTTTCAGCCCAGTTTTCTGCCATAATTCCTGCAAGACTTTATCATCTAAAATTGTTACTTTCAATTCAAAAAGATTTCCTTGCCTAGGAGTGCATCACTTGGCTTGCTCAATCAGAAGATTTTTGCAGCTGTCAGAGGCTTCTTCTTGTTTATTTGTCCATGGCCAAACAACTTTCTTCCTAGTCCATTTCTGCTGTTTTAGCATTTGCCAGATAATGTCTCGCTGTGAGGTGACAGAGGAGTTGAGAAGGAAGAATTTTTTTGCATAGGCACTAACTTTTGTCAACGATGAAACATTTTTGATGTTATGATTCTATTTATTTCTGATCATGGGACACTGATTTGCACAAGATCATTCCACATTTGTTTCCTCGTCACACATGAGGTTAGTCTTCAGTTTTGCTTGCTGATTCTCATTCACCTGTACAGCTGGTTCTGAAATTAGAGCCCAAATTTCCCCTAAGGTATTTGCTGGGACACCTTTATTACCACTAGCACTGTGACTGCTGGTGTAATCAAGGGTTTCAATGAAACTGGAGTCCCTCTCAAAAGCTGTGTTTTGATACTTTTAGTTACTGCTGCCCCATCCAGACTAGATCCTGTAATTAGAGCACAAACCATTCCCACCTGCTGCAGGAAACTAAAACCTTCTGCCTTGTACATCAACTTCTAAGAGATGGCACTAATTCATCAGTGTCTGCACATGGTGTCAAAACTGCTGCACACAGCCCTTGATACAGCATAGGGGTGGCAATATCCTGCCAAACAGGACCCCTGATATTTTGTCACTGAGCACATCCCCAGTATATCTGATCCTCACTGCCTGTAGAGCTTAATAGATTTTTTTCACCAATTAATAAGTGGACAGATGCAGCCCTGCTATACCAAGCTCACAAAATCCATGCCAGTTTGCCTTCTCCTCTCTTCTGCTGACAGATCGCCAAAAATTCCCTTTTGGAGTATAAGTGCATGTGATCCACACCCCTCCATCCTGCAGATCCCTCTGCCCGTCCATTTGTATGAGAGGTCATGCTTCTACCAACTGCCTTTCTGCTAAATGTGGCTAAAGCTCAATCTCGGAGTCTGAGTATTCATTCCAGGTATGTCCATCTCATTCCTCAGGATCCCATGAATATGGCTGGGAAATCAAAACCTTTTTTTTCCCATATCTGTGCCTTTGTTTGTGAGCAATATGTGCCAACACATATTGCTGTCCTACAGTTCTACACTGCATTACTGCTCATAGCACTACTCTGCTGGAGTAGTAATTACATCTTGTGTGATCGCCTTTGGATCTTGTAAAGTTCTGACTTCCTTTTCCAACTCTCACTTTGCTCTGCAGTGCTGTAACTTCATGGTCCAGAGCTCTAGGATTGGCAGCTAGCAGACATCCCCATCTCCGCATTAACTTGCAAGAAGATTTTGATGCCCTTCCCCAGAGAGCATGCACAGTAAATACTTGTGTGCTGGGTCTTTAAACAGAGACATAGGAAGCTGCAGCCCATGGTTACCGATGATCCATACCTTATCCAAAGCTTATCCATAGATTGTAGTGTATATGGGAAATGTGGGTCTGTTGCTCTTTGAAGCGTATCCAGGTGGGTGACTGGCGCCTGATGGGGGTGCTGGTTTGGGGGATTCACTACCTAGCACCCATCTCTGCACAGACATAGGAGAAACAAATATCCCGACTCTGGGTGGGGATCAGTTCCTGGCATACTATGGGAAAGAACACACTCTGGGGACATCGTGGTGACCCAGATGGGGTGGCCACAACACCTTGCCTGCATTGTCTTGCTGCCCCTGGCAATGGAGAATTAAATCAGACAGGACTCCAGCACACACCAGCCAGTTGATTGGGGACTCTTCCAGTCCTCTTCAGCATCATGGCAGTGAACAACTCCTAGGTGCAATGCTCCAGGGAAATTCGAGCAAGGGTGGAACGGTGGATGGAATTATTGGATTGGCAAGTGCACTGTTGTTCCTTTTTCACATTCCTTTTACAAAAGGTATAGGTTTATCAGTGTAACCAATCAGTAGGATCAGTCCCCATGTAAGCCACAAGAAAACACTTCGGTGGGCCCTAATCAATCAATGGGATGGGAGCAGTGTAACTACTGAAGGTCCAGACCTAAGATTAAAGGACGTGGGTAACTTAAATATTATTAATTTGAATGATAGGAACAAGTAAATCCATAGTTCCTTCCTGTAGCCCTCTAGGATGCATACTGAAAAATTGGATTAAATTTGGGGAATGATCCAATGACAAAAGACAAAATTAAGAGATTTTGTAATCAATGGTGGACACATTATAAATTGAAGGATGCAAAACAGGTCCTTGCAATTTAATATTATCTTACAGTTGATGTTAATTTGTCAATGTCTTGCTAAATGGGATGAGAGGGTTTTTTATGTTGATGCTTATATGGCATTGTATAGAGATCCAGATAATAATAAAAAATGTAAATTGGGAGGAGATATGATAATGTCATGTATGGATGAGAAGGAGAAAAAGCAAGGGAATGTATGCTGCAGAGGGGACCAGCCAGAAGATGTACAAATGCTAGTCCCCTTCTCTCCACCTCCCCCATATAACACTAGGGTAGAAGCAGATAGAGAAGACACAGATCAAAAGAAAGAACATGTGGGAAATGAGAATTTTAGTTCTATTGCAGGCTGGACTTGGGGACATCTCCAGGCACCTTTAAAACAAGCAATGGGGGTAGAGGCTCTGCCAGTTTTCATATCCCTCCCTTTTCACCACTTGGGGTCTGCTGAATTGGAAACCTTGGGGGAATGTAGCAGCTTTTGAAAACAGTCATGCTGACTGATACGCAAGCTTACTGGGGGGATACAGGCTAAATTGAAAACTTTTTTACTGCTGAAAAAAAGATAATGGTGATAGAGAAGGATAAAGAAGAGGAATCAGATGAAGGTTTGGAGGTCTTGGCCTGAATGTGCTATTTGTTGACAGGAGGAGTCAATTATAAAATGTAAATGTTGTGATGCTGGAGGATTTTGACAATGATGGAAAGGGACCTGGGGAAAATATCATAGCATGCCCAGCTGATACTCTGGTTCCAGTAAAGCTGGGGAATGAAACACTAGATTTTTGATTGATAGTGGAGCCACAGTTTCAGTAGTAACTTGCTGCTAAGGAAGGTTCCAGTACTACTTGTTGGGGCAACAGGCAAAAGAACTTTGTAGCCTCTCCTACCATCCATGGCATATCTAGCTGATGACACTAAAATAACTTATCAGTTTCTATATATACCATAATGTCCCTCTCCCTTGCTGAAACGAGATATCTTTGCAACTTAAATGCACAAGTAACCTTTTCTGAGAATTCTGTGCAGCTTCACATTCCCCCTGAGACAGGCTGGAAAACTCAGAACTGTCTGTTAATGGGTAAACCATCAGAGGACATTAGAGAAGATATTCTGGGTGCCATTTCAAATGCAGTGATCTGCATGGGCTTCAGGAAAACCAGGTAAAGCAAAGAATATGTCTCCAGTTAAAGACAAAAAGCTCAGAACCGAAAGTTAAATCATTAAGAGTAAACCAATATCCTATAAAGACAGAAGCACGAAAAGGTCTGGAACCATTGATAAATGCTTCCTTACAATTCAGCATACGCAAACAATGCCAATCTGACTTTTAGATGCCTTCCCACAGGTAAAGAAGCCTTGTTCTCAAGAGTGCAGATTAGTACAAGATTAAGAGCAATCAATCAAATAAGCACAGATATACACTCAACTGTACCTTATGCCTTGTTAGCCTCAGTGCTAGAAACAAACTCCTATTTTACAGTTTCGGCCTTAAAGGACACTTTCTCTCATATCCCAATAGACAAGCAAAGCCAAACAATCTTTGCCTATGAAGGGAAGAATCCTATGACTGGAAGAAAGGTGCAGCTGTGTTGGAGGATGCTCCATTAAGGATTAAAAAATAAGTCCACTTTATTTGGTGGTTTTGGCAAAAGAACTAGAACAATGGAAAAAGGTAACAGTGTTCCTCTTTCGCAGTCTGCAGATGACGTCCTAATTGGAGCTGACAGGGAACAAACCTGCTTGAAAGTGACATGCCAGCAGAACTTTTTGGGACTTGCTGGAGTTTCAAGAAAAAAAGCTCATATTGCTAAAAGTTAGGACCCAAACCTTGGCTTTAAGGTATCAAAAGGGCAACGAGTCTGGGAGAAGTAAGAAAAGTAGCAATATTCCAAATTGCAGCTCTTAAGACTAAAAGATGACTAAGAGGATTTTTGTTAGTGGCAGGATTTTGCCCGATATGTAGTCCAAATTTTGGACTAATAGCCAACACCCTTCATTTGGCAATCAAAGGCCCTGAAGAATTGCTGGAATGGCCCCAAGAATGTTGAACCGGTTTTAACACCATAAAAAGGATGCTCATGGAAGTGCCAGCTTTAGACCTTCAAGATATGACTAAACCCTAAACATGTGCATGAAAGGCAGCAAGTAGCCTCTGGGGGGATGACACAGCTCCTCGGAAGTTGGCAAAGGCCAGTGGTATCCTTTTCCAAGCAGCTGGACAGTCAGCATGCTTACGGGCCATAGCAGCCACCGCCCTAATGACACAGGAGGCACAGAAAGTCCCTTTGGCATGACCAAACTGTGCTGGTCCCATATGCCATGCTGGCTGTTTGGAATCCAAAGGGGCATCCACTGGATCTCTCTAAGCTGACTGGCAAAATACCAAGCTGTGTTAATGGATCAGAGAGAAGTAGTCATGCGTGTGACAGCAACTTTAAATGAAGCCACTTTGCTTCATACTTAAAAGCAAGAGCCTTTACAACATGACTGGCTGCACACTGTGGAGAAGGTAGATGCAAGTCAACCAGATTTCAGGGATGAACCTTTACAGGACCCAGGCAAAAACTGTATGTTGATGGCAGAAGCTTTGTGCAATAGAGGTAAGTTACCCCTGGGGGCATGGAAAAGAGCAGTGGTAACCCTGGGGGTTTGCATCAAGGACCCCCAGGATGGCAATGACCCACAGAGCATCACCCTACGCCCGCAAGTCCTCCACCCTCACGTGCCTCGCTCGCTTGTTGGGCATCCAGCGCAAACACTGCCTGACCTGTGGGACGGCAGAGCAGCCGGATTTCAGCGCCTGCATCACACCTGGCTGCAAAGGTAGGAGCCCCCATAGCTTGGGGACCCCCTCCCCAAAACGTGATATCCCACCCATGACAGCCCCGTTTTCTGCAGGGTTCTATTGCAGTGAGTGCTACACAGCCCTGAACAACACCTGCTCCGTCTGCATGGCCCCCCTGAGCTACCCGGACTCCGGGAATGAGGAGATGTGAGCAGAGGGGTGCCGGGAGCCCACCCGAGCCTGGGGGGCTGCAGCAGGTGTGGGGGGGCTTCAGCTCACCCCTGTCCTCTCTGCCCCTGCAGGGACTCCAGCGACGAGGAGACGCCGGGGCTGTGGCTGGGGGCTGTGCGGGCGCTGCGGGGCCAGGAGCGAGGGCGGCTGCTCCGGCAGCGCATCAGGGAGATGATAAGGAACTGGAGATTCCCCTCCAGAATGGCCACCTGGCTGCAAGCCCGGCTGGAGGAGAAGAGCGAGGAGAGGAACATGGGCAGCAGTGGGGTGGCTGACAAGGACAGATTGCTCTGCAGGTGAGAGCCGGCAGTGGGCAATGTCCCCTGTCCTCCCCGGCACTGGAGGTGCTGGATGCTGACACTGCCCTCCCCTCTCCCAGCAAGACTTCAACTACCACTAGCAGGCCAAGAACAGTGAAAGTGAGGGCAGGGCCCAGGGCAGGATAATGCCATGTGGCAGCAAAAACATGGGTCCAGATGCTGGGACACGGCTGGAGCCTCAGCAGTGCAGGAGAAGCTGAGGGTCACTGGGTGGGAGGAGCTGACAATAAAGCACCAGAGAGTCTTGGCACCCTGAGTTGGCATCCAGCACTCCATGGTGGTCTTGACCTTGCAATACCCCAGCTCCATGCTGCCCCTGGTTCCATCCCTGCTGTGCCCCCAGCCCCTCAATGTCATCATCCCCAACACCTTGGTGCCACCATCTCCATCCCCAGGGTACCTCCAGCTCTTACACATTCCTGTCCCCAGTCCTTATAGTGCCCCCATTCCCATACATATGGTGCCCCTAGCCTCATGCTGCCCCCTACCCCTTGATGTCCCTCTCCCCACACCTGGTGCCTCCTTTCCATCCCTGCGGTGCCCCAGCCCCCAGTGTCCCTGTCCCCAGCCCCACAGTGCCCCCAGTCCCACGCTGCTCCAGGACGGGGGTGCAGAACGGACAGACAGCGGGACGCAGGGGGGTCCCTGCTTCTCCGTTTATTACCAAGCAGCCTTCGTTTAAAAAACAAACAAACACAAACAGACATACAGACAGGCAGAGGCGGCCCGGCGGGGCGCGGGGGCCGCCCGCCCATGGTTTGTTTGGTTCCTGACACCAGAGAGGTTCAAGTAGCCGAAAAGGTTCAAGTTCACCATAAGGCACTTTAAAGCCATGACGGGAGCAGAGCCCCCCAGCCCCATCACCCCTCCCAGTACGCTATGGCAAGGGACAGATGTGGGGGCCGGGCAGCGCTGGTGGGTGGCAGCGGAGGGGCTGCGGGAGGGAATATATTACATCATCTTTTTAAATATAGATAAAACTCTTATTGTAGACAAATAGTGCCGGTCCCCTACACCCCCGGGGATGCTGCGCCCTGCGGGGGGCATGTGCAAAGGACAGAGGGGTGACCGCGGGGGCCCGGCCACCCCAAGGAAGGGGGGTCCCACAGGGCCAGGAGATTTCGGAAGGGGGAAGGGGCCGGGGGGGGCTGGGGCTGCCCCGCACCCGGGTGGGCTCACCCGAATAGTGCAACCAAGAGAAAGCAGCCGGGAGTGCAGGGGCGAGGGGGGCTCGCCAGGGGAGGGGCTGCTCGGAGTGGGGAGGGGGGGACAAGCTATGCACAGCGCAGGGCAGTGGACCCCCCCACACTGGGGAGAGCATGGGGGGCTCTCCCCAGCTGGGGGGGGGCCTCGGTCCATGGGTGCCCCTGCCCGGTCCTGGCATCCACGAGGGGTTTGGTGGGGGGACATCCAAGTCCCAATCCCCCCTTCACCCACCTGGGCATGACCAGGTGGGCCTGGGCACGGTTGGGGGTGGTAGGGACCTCCCACCCCCTTGTGCAAATCGGCCGAGGGGAGTTTCCCCCTTTGCATAACTAGGAATGAACCGTGACGGGAAAAACAGGAACAGAAACCCCGGTGGGCACGGCACAGCTCGGCACGGAACGGCACGACGCCTGCCCTTGCATCAGCCCTATGCCGTTTCCACCGGCACGGCGCCATCTGGCTGCGGCCCTTCCTCGCCCTCCGGCTCCTCTTCCTCCTCCTCAGGCTGCCCTGGAGCCCAGTAGCGGGCGATGGAGAGGCGCAGCCCCTCCAGCCGCCCATTGGAGAGGTCGAGACCAGGGGGCCCAGCGGGTGGTGGCGGCGGCTCATCACGGCGGCGGCGGCGCGTCCGCACCTCCAGGCAGTTCTGGCCCTTGAGGTGCCGCTGGAGGTGGTCATCCTTGGCGAAGGCCTTGTGGCAGAGGTAGCACTCGTAGGGCCGGGCACCTGTGTGCAGGTGCATGTGGTTCTTCAGGTCGTAGCTATGCAGAAAGCGGGCGCTGCAGTGCTGGCAGGAGTAGGGCCGCTCACCTGTGTGCTTCCGCATGTGGATCTTCAGCTTGTCGTTCCTGGAGTTGGGACACACAGGGAGATACTGGCATCAGGTAGCCAACATGCCACCCAGCCCCAGCAGGCAGGGCAATGGTGCTGACAGCCCCACAGCAGGGATGCTCTGCAGGGCACAGGGGTCTGGGTGCTTGATGGGGCAGGGGACCATTGTACAGCTGCATGGCTGGGACACAGCTGGGTGCTGGCAGAGGGGATGCTGATGGGTACCCCAGGTTGGTCTGGAAGCACTTACACAGAGCAGAAGATCCCCCTGGACCTGCACCATGCTGGGGCTGGCAGAGGAGGTATCATAGGTGCCATCAGGTATCAGGCCCAAGCCTGATCTAGCAGCACTCACAGAGTGCAGAACACCCCATGGACCTGACTGCACCAGCAGGGATGGCAGAGGGGCACCACAGGGGAAGCTATTAGCTACCCTGCGTCAATTCAGCAGCATTCATGAGGTGCAGTAGGCCCCACGAGCCCCACTGCACCACAACAGGACTTGCAGGAGGTGCCATGGAGGACGCCATTGGTAACCCTGGCTTGGTCCAGAGCATTCATGGGATGCAGAAGACCCCCTGGATCTGCACCGCACTGGCAGGACTGGCAGAGGGGTGCTGTGCAGTATGCCATCAGGCACCCCAGTTTGGTCTGGCAGAACTCAGGGGATGCAAAAGACCTCGTGGACCATGCCAGGGCTGTGGCCAGGCCACAGCAGGACTGGCAGGGGGAGTGCCATAGGGGATTTCACTGGGTACATATCAGGCAGGGAGGGTCCATCCGGCAGCACTCACCGTGTGAATCGGACCCCGCAGACCTGACAGGCGAAGGGCTTCTCGCCCGTGTGCGTGCGCATGTGGCGAGGCAGCTTGCCAGCACCATGGATGACCTTGTGGCAGACGGGGCACTCCTGGGGCATCTGTGAGCGGCGCTTGCGCACCAGCTTGTCAGGGCTATCCAGCCCAGGTGCCAGCGACTCATGGTGCAGTGAGCTCAGATACGCCATCAGGTCAGGGTCGATGGTGTCATCGTCAGAAGCAGCCTCCTCAGGGGAGAGGGGAGGATGATAGGGGAAGGGGAAGGGGTGTGGGGGCAGCTCCTCCTCCTCAGGCAGCTCAAAGCTGTCATAGGGCAGGGGCAGCCCCTCGGGCAGAGGGGGCGAGGGCAGCTGGGGGGGTGGTGGGGGGCTGCCACAGCCTTCAGCCTCGGTGGGCGGCTCCTCGGTGTGGTTGTTGAGCCGGGCACCACGGGCTTGCAGGAACTTGCGAGTCTTCTTGCTGCGGCGGGCGCTGGGGCGGGGGGGTGGTGGGGCAGGGACCTCACCCTCAGGGAGGGTGGAGAAAGCCTCTAGGTAGCGGCGGGCACGTTCGCAGTCGCCATCATCGGGGCCAGGTGCCTCCAGCCCGCTGCCCTGCAGGATCTCCACACAGGCAGCAATGACACAGGGGATCTCCAGCAGCCGGGCAGCACGCAGCACCTCGCCCATGTTGGCGCTGCTGATGGTCAGCGTGGCCGTGTAAGCGAACTCCAGCAGCGCGCCCAGTGCCTCTGGCCCCACAAAGTCCAGCTCACAGACCTCCTGCCCTGGCCCTGGCCCTGCAAAGAGCTTCTTGAAGTAGCGGCTGGAGGCGGCCAGGACAGCACGGTGGGTGCGGTACTCCAGCCCCTGTGTCTTGATGGTGACGTCACAGAGCAGCCCCAGCTGCCGTTGCTCGTTCAGGCAGCTCAGCAGCTCGCTGCTGTGCTCGGGGAAGGGGATGCCGATGAGGTCGTCCTCTGGGCTGGCCATCGTCCTCAACCTGCAGGAAGGACAGGTTGCTGCCTGACTGGTGCAGGAACCACCTGGGAGACAGCACTTGGAAAAAACACTGCAGCTGGAGCATCACTGTCGCAAAGCCAGGGCACAAGGAACCCTCCATGTACATCCTGGGTGGCACTGGGGTTTCAGTGGGCCACTAAACTGGGGCAGGCCTGGGGCCTGCGGTCTGCCCTCAGTCCCCTCCATGCTATGTCGAGGTTGGCGGGCACAGGCCCCCTGCCGCAGCCCCCCACGCTTCCTCCACCACCACCAGCACGCAGCCACCCGCACCGCCACAGCAAAGGGGGAAATCTCAGCGTGGCACCTTTGAACAGCACCAAGGTGCAGCACTTCCTGTGCCAGCCCACCCACAATCCCCCTGGCCCCCTCTCATGGCCAGGCTCAGCCACCGGCTCCCAGCATCCTCATCCTGGGAACACAGGCCTCGCCGGCAGCAGGTGCGGGTGGGCGGGCGAGCGCTGGGAAGAGCACCCTGAGGGCCAGGGGCCGCCCCATGGAGCCCAGCTGGGCTGGGAACAGGGGCCACGCTTCCTGCCACCGCAGATTAGGATCAGCACCCGCGCCGCCGGTTCCTGCCCCCGCTCCTGGTGGGGACTGGGCCCCCTCCCTCCCCCTGTGCCCCAGCCCGGGGCCACTCCTCACCCAGCCAAGCCCAGCCTGCACCAGTCAGGCCTTTCCCACGCTGCAGCTGGCAGAGCTTGGCCTCAGCCCTAAACCCAGCACTGCTGGCAATCCCACCATGGTCTCCATGGTGCAGCACCAGGGACCCACGTGTTCCTGTGGAGCCAGTACAGGTGGGAAGGGGGGGCCCATGACCCTCATGACCTGCAGGCAGGGTGCAGGCAGCAGTGGCAGCTTCAAGACTGCAACCTGCCCTGTGATACCATGCCCAGCTATCAGCAATGCCCTTGCGGCCACTCCAGGGGCTGCTGGGTGACACTGGCACTGCTGGGTGACACTGGGATGACACTGGGATGGGAGTCCAGCAACTGTAGCCTGGGGGAGGCAAAGCTGGGTATCAGCAGTGCCACATCGTGGCTCTTGGTGCTGCCAGAGCTCTGCCATGCCAAGCCAAGCCACGGTGTAACGTGGCATGTGACACCAGCCATGGCCAAGCCGTGCCAGGCAATGCTGAGCCGTGCCAGGCCCATCCACCCCAAACCCACCACGCCGTGCCAAGCCACACTGCGCCGTCGGCAGGCAGGCGGGGGGACGTGCCCCCTCTTGCCCATGGAGGGGCGGCGCGGCCAACGGCCCCCGGCACAGGGGCCCATCCCGAAGCCGGCCGCTCCCTGCACTTGGGTGGCCGCCAGCTGGGGCTGCCTCAGCAGGCAGCTGGGAACGGCCCCGGAGCAACCGGCTGCGGAGCCGCCCCAGCCGCTGCCGAGCAGGCCTGACCGGCATGGCAGGCGGCAGCCGCCCCTGAAACTGGGAGCCAGGCAGCGCCGACCGCCTGGGATGCTGGCGCCAGCGCCCATGGCCAAGCCCCCCTCCTTGGCAGGAGCCCATCCCACCACCGGTCGGGGTCCCCTCTGCCTGCTGAGGCGGGGGTGATCGGATTAGGGGTGATTAAACCATCAGGGCCCTGGGAGCCAACAGGCAGTGACAGCCCCCAGTGGGATTAGGCAGGATTAGCCAACGGAGCAGGATTAAGGGGGGGGCAGGTACCCCATGCCACAGCTCGGGCAACTGGAGAGGGATGACAGGGATGTGGCACCTGCCAAGGGTGGCCCAGAGCCCCACAGATCCCCAGGGCTATCACAGGCAATGGTCATGGGATGGGGTGACACCATGTCCTCCATCACTGCCTTCCCCAGCAATAGCACCCAGCCTCCCTTCTGCCCCGGTCCCCACAGCACCTCCAGCCCCACAAGACACCTGGGCACAGAGCAAGACTCTGATGGCACCCACTGGCACATGCCTGTGAGGGTGTCTGGGTGCAGGGCAGCAGCTAAGGCCCCATCATATCCCAGTGGGTGGCAGGGTGCTCCGAGGAACAGGCAAGGCCACTGGCCTCACCATGTCACAGTGCAGGTGGGCACAGCCGCAGTGCTGCCAATGCCACAAAACTCACCAGCAGAGGTCTGGTGAGGGAGTTGAGACCCCTGTGAGCAACCGTGAGACCTGATGCCAGCGGACACGGCTGCATGGCTGGGGCAGGGCGGGGGCGAGGTGGCTGTGGCAGGAGGGGGATTTTCCATCGCACCAAACCGCCCGTTACGGCTCCTTTGCTGACACCCCCACCCCCCCGCACATCCTCCTCACTGGAGCGAAGTCACATGCTGAGCGGGTGCTGCCGTCGAGATCACCGCAGCGATAAGGAAATGGCGGAGGACAAGGTGTGAGGGGGCCGGAGATGTCCCAGCCCCCCAGCATTCCCTGGCTGGTGCCAGAGATGATGGCTGGGAGGGAGCAGGTGGTGATGCAGTGCCAGAGCTTTCTCAGTGACATCAATACTGTGGCTGGGCACGTTTCGGCTACAGCAGCCACATGGGACTGAGGAAAGTGGGGGGTTGCTCCCCATGCTGAGTTGGCTCCCATGTAGGGCGGGTGGCAGCAGGAACAATGCCTGCCCAGGTCACCCTGACATCCCTCTGCCAGCCCATGCTGCCTGGCACAACCACAGCCAGGCTCCACCCACCTGCCAGCTTCCTCCATCCTAGGGGTCCAGCCACCCAGGCAGAGCCATGGACAGGGGGGTGGTGACCCAGCCCTGCAACACCCATCCTGCATGGGGATGGGCTGTGTCCCATGCCACCAAGCCAGGATAGCACTCTGCATGAGGGCACAGTGCCAGCCTGCACTGAGCACTGGCCACAGCTCGAAGACAGTGGAAGTTGTGGAGTGGGAAAGGGTGTCTGGGGGATAGTCTCCCCACCTGTTCCCCCATGGGAAAGGGGGGCAGAGGTCCTGGGGAGCATAGCCCCCACCCTGGGCTGCCGCCAAGTGCCCCTGCTTTCGGTCACAAGAGTCGCAAATGCTGTCGAGGGACTTCACAGCCACACTGGGGAGAATGAGTCACCCAGGAAGGGGTGCAGTGCAGTGTCGTCCCAGCCCCTTGCCCTGTGGGGCCCCTTGCCCTTTGGAAGCTGGGATGGGAACCCAGGAGTCAGGGCTGTGCAAGCCCCCCACCGTGCCATTGCCCTGCCTGAAGTCGACTGGGAGCAGCAGTGGCCCTGATGCTGATGGCCACAGCACAGGAGGTGGCATGGCTGCAGGGCAGGGGCTGTGCAGCCCCTCTGTCTGCCCAGCAGGGAAGGCTGGGGTCTGCCTGGGCTGGTGACCCTTTAGCAGGCACATGCCGGAGATCCCATTGCTGGAGAGAGTGGGGAAGGCAGCACTGCTCTTTGAAAGAAGAAAAGAATGAGCAGAGACAAAAGGAAATGGTTTGGAGATGGAAGAGGATAAACAGTCCCCCACCCCACAGCACTGAGAATGAGCCCCATGGCACTGCTCAGGCCCACAGATACTGGCCCGCTCACCCACAGAGTTCCCAGTGCCCAGGTATCTTCAGTGCCTCACAGGTACAGCTGTGTGCCACAGCCATGGTACATTAGCCATCGGCATCGAGGAAGGGGGTTGGAGCACTGTGGCCCAGGGCTGCCTCAGCGCCCAGCCAGCACTGCACCTGGGGCCCAGTGCCAGCCCAGCATGATAGGTGCCATGGAGGCTGGGCACAGGCATCCCTGTCACAGCACAGCAGGACCAGCAACATTGCCAGAGCCAATCCTGGCACTTGTGGCAAGGACAAGAAGCAGAGCCCCCATGCCACCCCCCTGGCCCGCTGGCACTGTGCTCCCCTGCTGCTCCCCTCCTGCTGCCAAAACCTTCCCCACTGCCACATCCAGCTGCCTAGCATTGCCACTGTGGGGTGTTGGCCCTGCTCTGCCAAACCAAAGTGACCCAGATTTTGCCACTTGTCCCTTCCCGTCCCATCTTATCCCATCCCATTCCATCCCATCCCATCCCACCAGCAGCGTGAGTGGCGTAGCGCTCAGGCAACGCCAACATCCCGCAGCCTGCTGGTGCCGAAGCAGCCGGCCCAGCTCTCTTAGTGCCCCGTGGTACCACACTGGGTCCCCACCACCCTGGCAACTTCCTCCACCATGCCGGCCAGTAATGGCAGGGTGGGTGCGTGCCTCACCTGGCCGTGTCCTGGCGTGGCTCAGCGCTGTGTCGTGGCCAGGCTGGCGGCCCGAGAGTGGCAGGGAGGGGAAGGCAGGGTGCTATGTGAACTTGGCCCTGCTCCCCGCTGCACTTGAGCTCAGGATCCCACCTCAAAAGGAGTCGACGCCCACACCCCAGGTCACGCACCTCCCAGCCCCGCTTCCCAGAACACACACGGCATTAACCCTTTGCGGCCAGTGCTGTGTCGCGGGGCGCCAACCCGGAACCAGGCAGGGGGCATCCCCTGGCCCACTCCCACGGAAGAAAATTCCCAGCACAGCCAGGACAGGCACCCTGTACCATAAGCATCCCTTCCCCACCACTGGCATTGCCTCCAAGCTCCCTGCCCCTGCCCCCCATGCCGAGGCATCATGCAGGCCCTCACCTTCTCTGCTGCCCCAAGGCAGGGTGCTGGGTGCTCGCCACTGGCCGTGGCCGGCCCGGCCGAGCCAGGAGGGCGCCTGCGCTTGGCAGGAGCAGGGCTGGGCTCAGTGTGGCGTGCTGTGGCCTGCCTGGCCAGCCCTGGAGCCACCCCCTGGTCCTATGGATTCCTGTCCTGCTCTACCCTTGGAGAGGGTTCTGAGGTCCCATGAGGAATGTGGGATGCAGTGACGCCCCAACTAGACTATGGTGCCTGATCCCCTCCGCTCCTTGGGCAGGAGCACTCATGGGCCCCCCTGGCCAGGCTGCAGGTTCGTGCAATCCCCCCATAATTACACCCTCTGCATCCCCAGCTAAATAGCAATTACCAGCCTGGAGAGTGCGCCCCACACCCCACCGCTGGCACCAGCACCCGCCCAGGCCACCCACGCCAGCCTGGTCAGGGGCACCTGCACTGCAGCACCCTGGCATGGCCCCGGATAGACTCCAGGTATCGTGCTGGTGCCGTCTGCAGCAGAAGGCCAGGCAGAAAGGGGAAGAGCTCCACACTAGCTGGACAGCAAGGGGCCTCTGGCCCAACCCCAACAATGCTCACGGAAAGAGTTGGGTTGTGCAAGAGCCTGCGGGCAGTGGAGACAGCAGGCAGGCAGAGGGGCATCATCAGCGTGCCCTAGCACGGCATCCCACCCCTCCCGTCACTGTGGACTATGTGCTGGGCAGGAGGCAACTGTGGCATCACAGGTCAGTCCAATGCCTGGAGCACAAGCAGCACACAGCCAGGGGCAGGAGGGTTGCAGGCAGCATTGCCAACCGTGCTGCCACAATGCTCCAGGCTGATCAGCTGCCCCAGCGGGGGGCACAAGAGAGGGCACAGCCCTGGACAGTGTCTGTGAGAGGGAGGGAGGAAAGGAGGGAGGGATGCAGCACCTGCTGCCAACCCTTCCCCTGCCCTTTGTTCCCCATAAAGGAGGGGAATGGCGCCAGCCCCCCCTGGCCCAGGTGTGCCAGGTGCTAAGGGCGGGAGATAAGGTGGGCGAGGCGGGCAGGGAGGGGCACAGAACAGCATGGGCACGCAGCCCTGAGTCAGGGTTCCTACTGGTGGCCAGGCCTGCTGGGGTGAGTCACCACGGCCCCCCCACCCTGGGGGTGTTGCAACTGCCCAGGCGCCAGCCACAAACTGCTGCTCACCCCGACTAGGGGGTACCAGGCTGTCTACCCAGGGGGCCAAGAGGGGAGGTGCTGGCCTTTGAGGAAGATGGGCTAACCTTGATTCATCCATCCATCCATCCATCCATCCATCCATCCTCCTCCAAGCTCCACCCTTGCTTTGGCCAGTGGCACCCAGACCAGTGTCAGTACATGGCCTCATCCTATCTCCTGCACCAGCTCCTCTTCCAACAGCAGGACAGGCAGCCAAGCCATGGGCATCCCCATCTCTTGCATCACATCCTGACAAAGGGCACCCCGACTTGCCAGGGCATGGGGTACCGTGGCCACATCCTTGCCCATGAGTGGCCAGGACAGATGTGGCCAAGGGCATGTGGCCTCTGTGGGTCACCCCAGGCTCCCCAATGTGCCAGGGAGATGACTAAGGCACAGGCAGGAACATGCAAGGGAGAAAGGAAGGAAAGGAAGGAACTGAGAAGGAACTGAGAAGGAACTGAGAAGGAAGGAAGGAAGAAGGAAGGAAGGAAGGAATTGCCAAAATGGAACTCAAGAAGGGGGGAACAGGAAAGAAATGGGCACACATCAGCCCCACAGGTCCCCCAACAGCAAGGGGGACAGGACTGCAGTCCAGGTGAGTGGCTCTCCTAAGCCCAGCCAGTGCCCCTGCCAGCACCAAGAGAGGCACAGTGGAGCTGGGATTCCTGCACGACCCAGCCTGGCTGGGACCCTGCTTGAATGGAGCCAGACTCGGCTGTCCATGTGCTCCTCTGCAGCCCAGTCTGGGCACGGAGTTGCTGGTAGCAGCAGGATGAGGTTCTGCCAGCCCCCAGCCTGGGACAGGCAGGCTTGCCTGCAACTGGGCCTGCTCGCTCGCCCCAGGGTGAGCCAGCTCTGGAGTTGCTGGCCCTGTAGCTCAGTCACGGGAGCCCCTTGGAAGGCAGCCAGATCCCCTGGGTCCCACTGTGCTGCACAGCCCCAAGGGGTCCCCCCAGCTGGTGGCACCTCCTACTCAATATGCAGGGTGCTTGTCCTCAGAGCACCTCAGGGATTGAGCATCACCAGCAGCACAGGCCAGCCCTGATGCTCCATCCTGGCACTGGGAGGATGCTGGTCCTGGTGGGGTCACCCAGCAAGGACAGTACCAGCCCACAGCCCCCCCTCCACACCCTCCAAAATAGCCCAGCTTCCGCCCCCACGGCAGCTGCCTGCTGCCAGCTCCCTGCTGCCCACGGCTGATCCTGGGGAGGGAAGGGGGGCAGGCAGTTCTAATCCTCCCCCCCCACAGGGCCCACATAGCACTGCCAGTGAGGCCATGCCCGCCACAGCCACTCCAACCCACATAGTGCCACTGGTGAGGCCCCAGCCAGCCCTGTGCCAAGGGAAGGGCAATGGCCCCATGACTCCACAGTAGAGCAGGCCAGGGGCAGCCCCTGTGAAGCCCCACTATGGGGCATGGGGCTGTCCCCAAGGCCCACTGTGATGTCCCCACCACATCAGCTGCCTTGTCACTACTAGAGCAAGATCCAAGGGTCCCTTTGCCTCTCCTCCTTGGCCCAGCAGTGGGGCTAATGATCCTCCTGTCCACCCTTGTCACAGCTCCCAGCCCTATGCCCAGATCAATGCCCAAGGGGGGAGAACTGAAGCAAAAATGCTGGGGTGCCACCATACCCAATGCATACCAGTCAGCACAGTCACACTCTCCATCCCACAGGTGTCCAGCGTGGGCAGCAGCTGGCACCCACCCTGCCCGGGACCCAGTGTCTGGCGGCAGGACCCCCTTATCCACTGCCCACTCCAGCTGCTGCCCATGGGGCCTGGGGACACGACAGAGACAGCCAGGAAGAGTGGAGCACACAGTGCAACCGAGGCTGCCGGGAGAGGCCAGAGCTCGCCTGACCTACTTCTCCTTCCGCATCACCTGCTTTCATTTTCCCTCACCCTGGCTGGTCCTGCCGCCTGCCCATGGCTCCGCCAAGTCATGCCACCAGCTCTGGATATACAGGGCACCCAGGCCCTGTGGCTCCCACTGCATCAGTCTGCCTGTTAACTGGCCACCCAGCCCTGGGCATGGAGCATGGCCAGGCGCGCTGAAGGTCACCGGCCACAGCCCCGGCACCACCCATCCCCATGCCTGCACAGCTACCCAAGCACCACCTCCCTGGCACGAAGCAAGTTTGACGGGTCTCAGCCCAGCCCCTTGCCGGGTCCTCTGGCCGCCCTGGGGCTTGCTGGGGTGTGGACATGCAGCTCCTGGGGCATGTCGGGGACGCCAGCGCTGCCATGGGAAGCCAGGCGGGCGCCAACCCTCCAGACGAGGCAGCCGCTCCCACCGGCACCCTGCCTGCTCCCGCCATGGAGTTACCATGGGAAGGCGGTGGTGGTGGCGCAGGGGGAGCGCAGGCTCCCGGGGGCTCCCGCCAGCAACCCGTGCACTGCCAGGAGAGATTTCTCCCTGGTTTCATCATTCTGCCTGCCCTGAAGGAGAAGTTCCTGCTTCACGCACAGGGCAGCAGCCACCCCTCGAGGGCTGGGGTGCAGCAGAGGCTACACTGGTCCTTCACCCCCTGCTGCACCCACTCCCCGCCCCCGTGTGCTCAGGCCTGTCGTGCTCGTGCCACGTGTGCACTGAGGGTGCATGGCACCAGCTGGCAGAGCCACGCTGCCACAGCCTCGGGCTCAGCACCACAGCACTGGGGACAGCCTGCGCCTGGACAGGGTGTCTTGTAAGGTTCCCAGGACCCAGCACTGATGTGCCCCCAAACACACCTGTCACCTCCCCATGCTCACCACTGCACCCTCATCCCTAGCATGGGCATTCCCAGCCCTGCTGCCCCACACTCTCCCCTTCTCCATGCACCCACTTCAAGTTCCCGAGCCCGGTCCCTTCCTCCACACCCAGCACCAGCATCACCACCAAAGCCTGAGTCGCTGCAGTCGCCACACGCCTCCGGCAGTGCCTGGGATCTCAGCCTGCTCCCCGCTCCCACTAGCCCAGTTGTGGTGCGGGAAACCGAGGCACAGTGCAACTCACCCCACGCCAAAGCTGGCACTACGTTCCCTCGCCAAGTGAATGCAGCCACGGATCAAGGGCGGTTTTAGCCCAAGACGTGGATCTGCTCCGGCGGGAGGGTAAATACCGCACCCCGCCCCGGGCAAACAGTGGCCGGGGGCAGCCAGCCAGGGGGACGAGGACAGGTACGGCAGGGCTGGGCGCACAGGGCAGAGTCCACCGGTGCTTGGCGGGTGCTACCAAGACACCGATCCCGGTGGGGACCACTGTACAGCCGAGCAGCGAGGCACCCACTGCTGCTGCCAGTGTGCCAGGTCCGGGGGTCACCAGCGTGGCACAGCGTGCCAGGACACCCTCCAACTCTACCAGTACCGGTACAGCAGGGTCTCCCTGAACCGCCTTTCCCCCGCAATGGTGCTGTCCCTGCCTGGTGCACCAGGGATGCCGCCGAGCTGCTCCCCAGGTTAGGAAGGGCGGTGGGACGGTGGCAGCACTCAGCCAGTCATAGCTGACCCACGGGGGACCCCGGCTGGATGGAGCAGCACCACAACAGGACCCCAGCGGAGCCTTGGCGGCCACCACGGCACGCAGCGAGAACCTGCCGATGTCACAGATTTCCCGCAGCCCCGTGCGCAGGGACTGGGAACGGCCCACGAGTGACACCCCCCTCGTCCCACGAGCGACGTGTCCACCGGCTCCGGCGGCGGGCGGGGACAGAGCACACCGTGCAGTGCTCCGCGTGCCGACCGTGCCCACCCGCCGCTTGCAACATCCCAAATCCAGGCGACTCACCGCAACCGGGCGGCAAAAGCGGTCGCCGCACCGGTCCCGCTCCCGGTGAGTCGGTACCTTCGCGCAACTCCCGCCGGTGGATCTGTCCTCTCCCACCCACCGCCGCTCACCTGGGCGCCCCGCCCGAGCCACGGACCGGTCCCGGGGCCACGGCCCCGCCTCCGCTTTCACCTGCCGCCGCCGCGCCCCGCCCGCCCCCC
>WBMZ01014944.1:0-11289 GCA_013400975.1 Atrichornis clamosus
CCCCCGCCGCCGGCCGCCTCTTCCCCCGCCCGAGCGCCGGGCGAGCGTCGGCGGAGCCGCGGGGCTGCAGGCGGGGCTGAGCGCTCGCTGGGCGGACGAGCGGCCCCGCAGGCTCCGAGCAGCCACCAGCCGAGGGAGGCGAGGGCGAGCCCGGAGCGGGGAGCGGGGCAGCGGCGGGGGCATGTGGATGTTGGCCGTCGCCTTGCTCCACAGCATCTCGCATGGTGAGCCCCGCCGCGGGGACCCTTCCCTTCTCCCCTGCCCTGCTCGGGTCACGGCGGTGCCTGTCGGGGTCGGACGCGTCGCGCTGGCTGCGGGAGCCGCGGGGAGAAGGGCGAGCGAGCCGTGAGATCGCTTAAACTCGCTCGCCTCGCGAAGTGACAGCCCGCAACTGAGCGGCGTTTCTGCAAACATCAGAGCATCCTTCGCGGGGGGAGGCATTAAGGACACCTTCTTCCCCTGTCCTCCTCTCGTCCCCCCCCCATCTGGCAAAAGGACATGTTCTTCTGAAGCAGGAGAAATAGCTAACCCTGTTTCATTTGTCACAGGAAAGAAAACTAATACATATGTGGTATTTGGAAGACCTTAGTTTGTGCTCTGAAAAGGTTATATGTGGTAGCTGTGCCTGTTATTTCTGCTGGTCTCCAACAGTTTCCTATTAATCTTTATATAAACATCTCCTCCAAGAAGCTGGATGTAGAAGCAGGTTTAAAGAATATGCATTGCACTCGTGGAAGGGCGTTGGGTACAAGAAATGGTTGGGGCAGACCTCCAAGCCACGGAGGAAAATTCTGTTCCATGATTAGGTAGTATTGACTTCCTGAGAATTCATTTATTAATATTAGCAATTGAAGATAAATGAGATCTCACCCCCACCACCCCTCCCTCATCTTGTAAAGGTTGCTTGGGGGATCTGATTATTACTTATGTGAAGGGTCTGTAACACTTGAGCTGGACGTATGCATGGAGGCATTTTGCCATTTTCCCACAAAGCCTTGCCAACTCCCATCAGTCATGGCCTGAAACAGCTGCTGATCACTTTTGTAAATTCCGAGGGCAGAGATTTGTCTGTGCCATGGTCTATGAAAATTATCTGTTAGGGCTTAGAGTGAGATCACCAGACTTTGTATGTATCCAGAAGAAAATCTAAATACAGAAAAAATTAGAAAACCTGTCCTTATAGTGAAGATCTTGGTATGTGTATTAAAAATAGGAATTTAATTTAATGACTAATTACGAAAGCTAACCTGCTATAATTTCGGTTCTAATCCGACAGGAAACCCAAACTTCATATGGGAAAAGAAAATCAAATTTCTATGATTTTCTTATTCTCAAACAATTGTTATTGTCATTTAAACATGCTAGTCAAGAAACTGTATTGAAATTTTTAACTTATACAGAAGAATGTTTCAAATGTACTGAATTCAGCTTTTTCCATAAAGGAGCTATTATGTCAATTGACTTTTTGATCAACTTTAAACTTATACCTAAATATGAAAGTTAGTACAATTCAGTAATTCAGTACCTCAGCATCTAGGACATTCTTTGGGTTATTTTATCTAAATAAACCTATTTGGATAGAATATCTTCTTGGTTCATTTATTGACTTGTAACCAATTGAACATAGCTTTATTTTTTTGTATCCATGTTTTGGACAGCATCAGGGAGACCAAGATAGGAAGAAGTTTTTTCTCTCCACATTGCTGGGCAGGAAAGACAGGAGATGTTATGCAAGACAGGTGTATCTTTTTAGGATTTCCGGCTTAACGTTCAGCTAAAAAATGCTCAAAGCTCACTGTGTTCTGGTCATATCATTTCAAAGAAAGAGATAGCAGAGACAGAAAGGATCCTGACAAGAAGGAGAGGGATGGAAGCAGGAAGGAATTCTGTGTGAGAGGAATGTAAGGTGGGCAGAGAGGAAACAGTGTGCTTAAGGAAGAGATGAATCAGCAAGGATGTGATAACTGTATAGAGCAGGATGTATGAAACGTGCATCCCTAATTGCTCTGGAGACAAACACTGGCATTCTGTGCCGTGTGCCAGGTACCAAAGTCCTTCCCTGCTCACGACTGCTCTGTGTACTGAGGTGTGGGGAGGCACGTGGGCACTTGTTTTGTCTATAGTTTTGGAAGAACTGTTCCAGAATAGCGGAGAAAATGCATTTTCAACCTACTCCCCACTCCACTAAACTGCAGTCCTTTCCGGGAAAGGCAGACAAGCTCTTTTTACTCGCCCATTTTGTTTCTTGCACAGATCATGTTGATACTCTTCACTTGGTAGCAGTCACTTTATAAGCACTTCAGCTCAGAGAAAACCCAACTGTGGTAACTGTTAGCAAATGGAGGCTTTTTAAATGATCCACCATTACCTAAAAATAGGTGTTGGTGGTTAAGAGACCACTTTTGACAGGTGACTATCCTTTAAAGAAAAAAAAAAAAGAAAAAACAAAACCAAACAAAAAATCCCCAATCCCCAAAGAAATGAACAAGAAGTACCACAGCAGCAGCCTGTGTTGGACCCAGATCAGCTTCTCTGTGGAGAATGGAATCAGTGATTTTGCTACAGATCTGTGACGCTGACCTTGGGAGATCTAGACCAGCCCTGCTGCCTTTGGGCAGAGTTAACTACTACAGCAGGTTGCTCAGGACTGTGTCCTGTCAAATTTTGAAGAACTCAAAGGATGGACACTCTGTGGGATACCTCTGCCAGTGCTTTTTACCCTCACTGTAAAAGTAAACACATTTCATTTATTTAAATATATATACGTGTGCATAAATATATATATAATTCTATGTTTAAATGGAACATTTTTGTATCTATTTGTGTCTCTTGCCTTCTGTCTGTTCACTGAATACCACTGAGGAAAGTCAGACTGCAGCTCCTTTACACCATCCCATCCAGTAGTTTTGCTCATTACTAAGATCTTCTTGAGCCTTCTCTTCTCCAGTCTGAATGGTCGCAGCTCTCTCAGCCTTTCCTGAGGGATCAGATTCTCCAATTCCTTAACCATCTTTATGGTCCTTCACTGGACTGACTCCAGTGTCTGGGTCTTTCTTGGTCTGAGAAACTGAGACCAGAACTGGTACCCAGGACTCCAGATGTGTTGTCACCAGTGGTGCCATGACAATTTTGTTTTTTCTCCTTTATTACCAGTCCCATGTACTGCTGCCACTCAGGCTTACCCAGGCTTTCACTTTAGCGTGAAACCCTTACCTGGACAGGATATCCCATTTCTTCTCTCTCCTGTTGGTCTCCTCTACTGCTAAAAGTCCTCCATAACACAGCCCTACAGAACCTCTCCCATTAAGTACTTGGAGTCATTTTCCATCTCCAGCTAGCATATGAAATTCTGCTTGTTTGCGAGACTTACTGTCCAGTGCTTTTCTGCTCTTGTAGAAGAACTTCCTCCCCAAAAAACAAGATCTCCAGTAGCCTTCAAATCCTGCCTGTGGGCTTGCTGCTATTTAAAACCTCAGCAACAGTTGGCTGCTGTGGACATTGCTCATCTCGCTTAATTTAAAGTGTTTGTGGTGCAATTCACTGGAGCTTCTCCACATAATACTTGGAGAGAGAGGAACGGGAACTTCCAAGGTGCGATTTTTGTTCTACCTTGGCTGATCATTTTAAGAAAGAGAAATCATCTCTTAAATGTGCTTTCTCCTCTGTTTTGACTATTAAAGGAGACCCAGATAAATGGATGAAAGAGGAAGAAGTGTCTGCTTTATAACCTTTTGTGTTTTTCTGGGTGACTTCATGACTTGAAAGGGACAAAGACTGAATCCATCTTACCTGTGAAGAATTCGCATCAGGAAAACTTTTGTTCTGCACTAAAAAGTAAATGCAAATACAGTTTCCTTCATAGTCTTTTGTTGCCTTTGTCTGTAAATGTAAACAATCATAAGTTACAGAAAATGCACTATGAAGTCAAAATTATTTGTGCAGTGGTCTGTAAGCACAGTTTGTTGCTGACCCCTGTTAATGGCTATAAAGGGCGAACAGGCAAGAAAGGGTTAACACAAGAGAGGGGTCACAAATAACTTTTGTGACTAAACTGAAAACCTTGAGTTGCACTAGGGAAGAGGCAGAGCACCACAAGGCTTTGCAGCTGGAACCAGCAGCTGGGTTTGGTGAAAGCTGTGATGTGGGGCATGGCCATCAGGAGCTGGTTTAGGGGTAAATTCTACCTGCAGGAAAAGGCTTGGGATTGAGGTCAGCCTTCATAAAAGTCTTTCCAGCCCCATAAACTGTCAGGAGTTTTTATTCTTGTGTATTCATCCCCTCTCAAACTGGTCCCTCTTCACCAGAATCGGTGAGGGCTAAAAGCTTTTAGGCTCTTGCCTAAGGCTTTAGTGAAGGTCTCCTCCTGTGATGCCATGCCATCAAACGTTTATGTCCTCACAGAATAGGAACAAGAGCTTTACACGGAAATATTACAGAGGCTCCACTTGTTGCATGGAATGCCATGAAGGAAAAACTTTCTCCTATGTTGTGCGTGCTTCTGAGCCAATGATGGTGTACCAGAAGGAGCATCACTGACACAGATGTGTGAATGGGGAAGGTCTGGTTTCACTTGGTATTCCTGAGTCCTGGGGCAGGCTGTCTGGAGAACCCACGGCAGCCTGCTCCTGCTCTTGCTGCATTATCCATGACAACAATTTGGCAAAGGACGCATTTCTTACGGTCCTCCCTGTTGAAACCTCCTCGGGGAGCAGCTGGAGCTCGCGATGCAAGACACCCTCGTGGCCAAACCCTCTCTTGAAACCCACTCCCATAACTCAATGGAAACAGGGGGAAAAGCAGATGGAAGGGCTGCCGTGGCCCCACACGGGCAAATACACCTTACATCTATTTCCCTTCCCCATTTTAACCCCCTCCTCCCGTGGTAGGCTGTTGCTTGGCAACCCTGCATCCCTGCTCCACCGCTGCTCTGCGGTCCTGCCGCTCCCCTCGGCCCCTCCTTTGCACCAGCGTTGGGGAGAGCCCTGCTCACACGTGCTCCCAGCAGCCTGCAGGCAGAGATGTTGTTTCTTCATCAGTGCTTGGAAGCAGCGGGAGCCGTGGAGATGAGCACGTGGAGGGCACTGTGCATCGCCGGAGGGCTGGAGAGCTCTGCTCCTCCTGATGCCTTCTGTGCCTTGGCTCCGGTCAAGGGAGGGTGTTGGCTCCCAGTAGCTCAAGCCTTGTTTTGTTTATGTGGTTGCTACTCTGTGTAAGCCACTGGCATCCTGAGCAGGTAATAGAGATCAGTGTTTGGCTCGGGACCAGGGATAACCTTCTTCCCACATAATTACAGCACTTAATGGATTGCACTGTAACAATTATTAAAGAGAGGTCTGCAGAGCTTTGAAACCATCATTAATTTTTTTTTTTAAAAAAGCCTTGTTGAAACTGTGATACTCCTTCAAATTTCCTTTTCCCCTACCACTTCTTCTCAATAAGAAGCAGTTATGTGTATATATACATTCCTGCATGCAAACCCAGAGTAGTCCTAGATCTCTTGCTAAAAGGCTCTGACTCCTAACCCAAATAATGGAAAATCAGATTTAGAGATGAAATAGTACCCTTGACTCATCGCTTTCATGCTGCAACATTCTGATATGTGCTCTGTGGCACAGCTATGATTTCAGTGTATGTAATTCATTCCATCCTATCTTGGCACTACAATCGTTTAATGCTGTGGTCTTTAATGTCTTGTCTTTACACAAACATCAGACACACAAAGGGGTTTAGTTCATCTTTATTTGGAGGCTTTCAATGGATATCTTCAGTGCCATAATGCTTGCATGTCATGTTATGCTACTTTCTCTTGTGAGAACCAATTAGCACCAAGACAAGCCTTCCTGCCCTTATGCAAGCTCATGTTTTCACCCAAGACAGTTGTCTGATGTGTTTTCTGCTGTCCTCAGACTTCACTGAAGCTATTTTACAAGCCCCCCTCCTCCCCTACCCTATTTCTATGTTAGGAAAAAACTTGTTTGTATGAAGATGTGAAAATAATGAAAAAAAAATATTTCTCCTAGCTTCTCCCTTCCTAAAGGAAATATTTTTCCTTTAGTTGACAGTCCTTTAAACAGCAAGAGTCTCACCTTCTCTGTCTGTTTGCAAGGTGCAATGCAAAAGGAAGTCTACAGCACCAAATAAATAATCACTGCCCTATGTTTTGATGATGTTGCTTGAAATAGAAAAATCTGGTATTCTCTCAAGAAAACATGAATCATGCACAGGGCTTTAGAACCCTTCCCACAGATTGGATTTTTCCATGCCTTACTCTAGCACGGTTTTCTAGGAAATGTCTTTATCAGCTGCTCTCCTCCTTCTCTCTAACAACTTTTGAACCTGCCGCCCAGTTTCAATCCATTTGTTTGTTGGGTTTAAGTAGGATATCATTAAGTCATTGCTTTAGTATGTGTGTAAGAGCATAAACAGTCACCTGGGCAGAGGAAAGAGACTAATCCCACTCCAAGCTCTTGAAAGCCTGGAGAAATTAACAGACATATGACTTAGGTCTCCAGCCTTCCGACCAAATATCCAGAGGAAATCATTTTTTCCCACTGGTTCTGTGCTCACAGAACCACCTCATGGGGAAAGCTTGCTTGTTCACATCTTCCAGATGCTACTGGAACTCCGGGAACGAGCTGCACGAGAGAAAAAAAAGAGTAACTTCAGGCAGGGGGAAAAAAAAATAATCTCCATTTTCTGGTTTAAAGCTCAGTGTGTATTAAGCCATCCAGAGTGTTTTGAAAGCTGCTGCTTTAATTCATGAGCATATCAAGAGTGAATGGCTAATTGTGTGTGCACTGTAAGAACAGGTCATGCGAGAGAGCGCGTTTTTTGCCAGATCACAATATTCTTGCACACTATCAGCTTGGAGTAGGCAATGGCTTCAAATGAAGTATAGCAAGCAAATTGTACTTATTCCCTTGTAATTTTGGGGTGGAATAGAGAGGTATCAGCAGTATAGATGCTTTCACAAGTAGTTGCATGTAGATGCTTAGATTTTGTTTCTCCATCTCGAGTATTCCCAGATTCGTAGTTGCAAACAGAGCTTTCCAACTGGTATCTTCTTAATGGTGCTTACAGAACTAGAAATTCCTTTTCAATTCTCAAGTGTCTCATGGAAAATATTTAATTTTTGCAGCTTGCCCTGATAGAAATGGCTGACTGGGAGCTTATAGATATGAGCATTAAGCTTGGTAGCCAGTGAATATCAGAAGGTTTAGCGATTGGTTTTGACAAGCATTCAACATTTATCTGGATCTTTCCAGTATCAAATCGGGCATGAAGTCTTCTGAGGAAAACCTGTTCTCACAAGGCTTTTCATTCTCCTGTCTCCAGACTGATGGGAGCTACTAAAAAGCTTTCCCACTTCTGCTCCTCTTCCCTTCTTAACCCCTGGTCCCTTTATCCCTCTTTGAGTTTATCTTCCTTTATTATGAGCGCAGTGACAAAGCTTTAGTTTACCTGAAAATCTGGGGAAGAGTGGTTCAAACTTGGCATCTTTAAAACAGATGTGAATCAGGAAGAAGATATGGGGAATATTTCACAGTTTGTTTCAGAAGTCTGAAGTTTGAATACTTCAGACTGTATTGCAGCCAAATATTCACAAATCCTCTGCATATTTTCATTTAAAAAGGAAAAAAATTGCTTTCTGAATTATTCCAGGTTTTTTTTCTTTATTGTTATTATTTCAGGGTGGTATGCTTCTTGCTTTGGTTTTGTTTTTAAACTGACTGGGACTACAACTCCTTTCTTCGTAGAACTTTAAATCTCTTAAAATGAAAATCATGATTAAATGTAGAACTGAAGTGAGTTTGCTTAGTTACAGCCCTCAGAGGGTATCTTTACCTACTCTACAAGCTAATATCCAATATTTCCTTTCAAATAACTAAGCTGCAAGAAAATAGTCAAGAAAACCACACTCAGGAAAAGAGGTCAATAATGAGGAGAGACAGAATGATTTAGAAACCAAGGGATGGCTGAGCCAAGGTGCCATCTCTTCCAAAAGCGGGGCTGATCAGTCCTTTAGATTCTGATCTCAGGCATGTTCGTTTTTTATTATTTCCTTCCCCCAGGTTTTCTGACTGTTTAGAACTTCCTCTCTCACCACGCTTTCCCTTCACTTCTTCTCTACTCCCCTCCCATTCTTTCTTCCTTCAGGTAGTTTCAAAACCATTTTCAAAGCTGAAATTGCAAATGAGTTTTTTTGCATCCTGAATGACAATGAAGGGCTCTGTTTGAAAAGCTGAATGCTTCAATGGCAGGTATTTGACTGAGTTCCCTAAAGCCCCAAGCCTATGAAACCATCCACGATCTGAATAGAACCAATTACTGCTGCTGTTCCCAGCCCAGTCTCTCCTTGGAAAATTCTTTTGGTTTTTTTTTTTTAAGTCCCAATCAATGCAGACTTATTGTAGACAGGGCATTTTATCTTTTTCTTTGAAGAAAGAATTTTCCTACAAGACTGGTTACAGCAGTTATACACCAGATACATCATCTTCCAACGTGGGGATGTGGAACATTCAGCCACTTGCATCATTATAACCCAGTAAATTTTCACAAAAGCAGGTTTTACTTGGTCTATTGTGGTCATTCCTTGTGTGTCTGCTCACTGAGTATGAGAATATGATGTAGAGGCATCACCAGACCTCAGCTTTAACTCTTCCCATGGTTTTCATCTGAGTTTCCTGCTCAGCTGCAGGCTGAGGGCTGGGTGGGATGTTGTCAGACCGATCCTGCTGTTGGTGTTTCTCCATGGACTTCATGCTGGTGGCTCAGGGGAGAGCTGGAATGTGTGTGGCCAGGACTGTCAGGGAGCATTTCGGTGTTCTGGGTATCCCACTGGAACCAGATGTCTCAAACGCTTTAGGGTTTCAGGGAGGTCCGAACACAAAACTCTTCCCCTCGTGCCTCCTGCTGCACAGTGTGACCCAAAATGCTGTCTGAGATACATTTAGGGTGGTCATCAGCTGATGTGAACTTTTGCCTCATCTCTGTTAACTTCAAGAGGTCCTCCTCACGAAGTTGCGTGGTAGCTGCAGAAAGCAAGGATGATCAACCTGATGCAGCCAACCAGTAAAACATCTAAACCCAGTTTAAGAATTTAAGACTATTTTAAAAATTTTTGACCTTTGCAACTAAATTAATAACTGCAAAAGGGTTTTTTTTTTTTTAAGAGAAGATATAATTATGTGCAAAGTCTAATTGAGATACTTTGCTGGAAAATTATTGAATTTGTTTTAGGAAGAACTACATCGTTTCCAGCCACTTAATCTAGGACATTCTATTTTAATCAAACAAACAGCAAAAAAAAAGCATAAATGGGGATTCTCCTTGGTTCATGACCTTAAGCAGTCTTGATTGCAGCTGAAGCCTGATCATACCTGATTTTTCAGACTTGAAAAGTAGTGTTCTGACTGATTTCATGTACTTTGTATGGACATTACCATACAGTCTTCTTTCTCCACTTTGACAGATTGTTTAATGTAGGTTTCAGTCAAGTTATTCCCTGAGCAGCAGAACCTGTGAACCCTGCTTTCATGCAAAATTGCATCCTGCCCTCCTCCTCCCCTCCTTAAACCCAGCTCAGGACAATGATTATGCCCCTAGTTGGCTGGATTCTGCTAAAAAATGTTATATACTCACTGAAAGTTGGTCCCTTTGCCTGTTCGTGCTACTGAAGAACAAATTAAAGACTGACTCTTTTAGTTTGCAGCTGCTGTTGTTGTTTTAAATGCACTGAAAAGCACAGAAACCTGTTTGAGACTGCTCTATAGGAATCTGAAATTTGCCAAGGGCTACCAGAGTCATGTAGATGAGTAAAGGAGGTACAAAGGTGTAATACGATGGTATATTCATTCCGTGTGGTAGAACATTGTATCTCTTAAGCCCCAAACATCTTTTGGGCTTCAAAAGAGGAAACAAAGCAATTTCGAAAGAGCTGCCTGAACAAATCTGTCATGAACTTCTCCAAAATGCTCTCAAATCTATACTTAAACATTTCTGCTAGTCACTAGCTCCCTCATAAACAGACAGATTAAAGTATTGTTATTTTTGACAGAACTTCACTCCCAATAAAAACAAATTTCTCTATTTATTTCTCTTCTTCTTTTAAAATTTTTTTTGTTCTACCCCGAGACATTTGTACTTCTCCCTTCAATTTTTGTTTAACGGCATCAGATTCTAGTTTACCCCTGAACAGCTTCCCTGGTTGCCCACATCTTTTTCTTAAATGCAGCCATGAGTCTCTGCCCAATACTGGTCTCATCTCTCCTGCTTTCCCTCCAAGGCTTCAGTCTCTCCTGGCTGATAGCCCAGCCAAATGGGATGCAGGGAACCAAGCTCGTGCACGATGGCTTTCACTGTGCCTCGGTTAAGTCTTTGGTTTTCTCAAGAATGAGAAGGAAGGGCCCTTTACAACGCTTCAGGGATGTGTTATGATCTGTTCTGCATGGCTTTAGAAACATCTCCAGACAGATAATCTTCCCTGTCCAGTTCTGTTGCTGAGTTTTCTGCAGATGTCCATCCCAACGTCTTTTCGGGGGACGTCCTTGCTTGGATTTCATTGCACTGCACAAGACAGAATGTTGGCAGCATGGCAATGTCTGGTGCTATAAAGTGTTTTCTTAAAAAAATATCATCCCCCAAATGTGAAGCCATCCTGTTGGTAACACACTGGGGATTCTGCAGGTTGAGATTCCTTATTGCTTTGTTGTGTTTGCTTTTCATCTTACAGCTTAAATTCAGAGTTGCCCTAATGCTGTTATGTATTTCACAATATTGATTTTTTTTTAGCTGTCTTCATTTAATATTTTTCCCTTTTTTCTTTTTTTTTTTTCCTTTTCCTTTTTAGACCAACCTTCACATCACAGATGTGAGGAAAGAATAGGCGCAGAAATTGCTTTTAGTTAGAGAGACTGTAATTTACTCTTTCACTACAGGGGAAAAAAAAAATCTTACCACAGAAAGAGACGCAGATGAAAGGCCAAATAGTATCTAGACCTGTGTAAGCACTGCAAGATGTGTGTGTGTGTGTGTGTGTATGTATTTTCTTTCGGTTGTGCACAGAATCCCAGTCAATTATTTGATGCACTCGCCTGTCTGGGCTGTGACCTTCTAGAAGGGCCCCCTCCTCCAGTCCCCCCACACGACTTGTCAACACATTAGTCATATACAACTCAGCTGATGCCAAACGGCCGCAGTTCAGCCAACTATTGAGAGGCAGGAAATTCTGCTGCCTTCTTCTATTGGTCTTGGGTTTTTCCACTGTGCGGACCTGGTGGTGCTTTAAGA
>WBMZ01014948.1:0-20130 GCA_013400975.1 Atrichornis clamosus
CACTGCACAGCCTCTCTCCCAAAATTTATTAGAAGTAAGAAGCTACACCCAGTTTTGACTTCAGCTTGCATTTAATGTATAACTGCACCCCACACCTATTCTCAGCTGTCAGCAAATCTCAAACTGTGGGGCAAATCTCCATGCACACGAAGAGGTGCTGGAAGTTAAATCACCCTTTGGGGACTTGTGTCTACTGACAGGTGAGATTATCCCACCATCAGTCCAGTTTATGGGAAATGCAGTGCTTGCCCTTCTTCCACTGCCAATATCCAGCAGGATTTTCCCCCGCCTTTCCAATCTTCCTCCAGTTAATCTCTGGTGTACACTTAAGTGTCTGAGACAGTCCAATGAGGGAAGTATTCATTCAGTCTTGCTTTTAAATAAATACTTCCCACCAAACCCTAAAAAGGAGGAAGCAATATTGCCAGACAAATACACAAAATGATGCAAGAGGCTCAGCTGAACATATTTACTTTTGTTGCTAAAATATGTAGCGGTACAATAGCCACAGCAAGCTTCAATGCAAGTAATGTGAAACAGGTTATATATTTCTGTGAAAACATTGTTGAAAGCTCAGGGGATGTATTTTTAAACATTTTAAAAATAGATGTCTGTAAAATCACAAGTGGTCTGAGGAAGATGAACTGGGAATGGTTATTTATTGTTCCTCATAAAAGGAGAACTAGGAGGCATGCAGTGAAACTTTTGGCAAGCTGGTATAAAAAATGAAGCAGTTTTACGTGCAGTTGGGTTACATGCAGTCATTTGAACTATGAAACTTATTGTCACAGGATGTTGTGGACACTGGGACTATAAACAGATTCAAAAGAGTTAAGCAATTGTGAAGTGTAGATCTAACCGTGGCTTTAAAACACTTTTGAGTGGATGCAGCTTCCAACTCCTGAAATCAATAAAGTGCAGATTTCCACAACCTGGGAGATTTTATCAGAGGTAAAAATCACTCCATACTTCATATTATGCTGTTCTCCTTAAACAGGGCAAAGGTACTGAGTGTGGTACTAGGTTCAGCCTGCTTCTGGAGTCTTTTAATCAATTGTATTCCTAATTAGATATATTGCTTTTGTCCCTGGCAGGCCACGCATCCCACGACGTGCTCCTTCAGACTCGGAGGTATAGTGTCTGACTGGAAAGATACAGGTCTGCTCAGTGTGGATCTTGTTGCAGACGCTGACTGGGATTTCAGAGAACATCATGTGCATCTGGATTCTGCCACAGGTTCTTTGTGTGACTCATTTCAAAAGTTCTGCTAAATGAGAGTAGTTCTTTGAAAAGCTAGAGAATGTGGGAAGAAACTCCTCTAGCTTCCTCCCCCAGTAGGAGTGATGGTGGAAGGTAGGAAGAAGGGTATTACCATGGGGCCCTCACACTTGACTAAATGGATGTTGCTCTCCCAACAGTACAGAAGAGGTTGTCACATCCAAGAAGTGGATCTGCACAGTCTCAGGCCAAAATGAGCTTGTTGGCTGTAGTCAGCGTGACAGAGCACTCGCCTATCAGCAAAAATTACAAATATTTTAAATTTCACATTGTGACTCATGTTCTCTCCTTCAGTCACTTGTTTATGTTGATAAGTAAATATCAGTTAAAGGAGGAAAAGTTAACCTTGGATTTCCAAAAAATTCTTGGTTTTTTGCAGGTATTGAATTAATTGGCAAGACGTTGCTGGTTGCAATCTGGTAATTCATGCCCCTGCCCTGGCCACTGTGCTCAGGTGTCTGGAGTCCTCCCACTCTTCAAGGAGTGCAGTCAGTCAGTGGCACCAGGAGCCAGCAACTTGCTAGCTTTGCTTGAGAATTTTCCAGGAAGCCAAGTTTGCACAGACCTAAACTAGTTGAATTAGACTTTTCAGCCATTGTTAACAGTTTATGATGAAAACTTCTGCATAAAGAGTTAGTTAACTCCATGAAAACTGCTGTGGGGTTTACTGGCCATCCCTGTAATGGTGACCAGTTAACAAAAGATTTCCACATTTCCAAAATCTGTTTTACCAAGCAGGTGTGTGTCCCCGGAGTAGTGTTGTACAGGTGTTTAATCCCCTGTAGTACAGTCTCTTCTCACAGGGAAGCTGTAGAGCATTATGATAAATGAGACAGAGAGGAGAGAACACATTTCCAGCTCTGTTTTCCTCATGAAACATAATTAGCCATGTTAGCCCCATGGCCACTTTGGGAGCTGTGACCCCACAGATAGACTAGTGGTCTGTTGGACAAGCATGGAAGATGGGAAGCCAAGATGCACCACATGCAGGTGCAGTGGCAAAGGCTCAGACCCAGCTTGTTCCAGCCAAACAAGTCCCAGGCAAGACAAGTGAGGCACTCTGGAGGCCAAGTTGGAGCCTTGCTTTGCAGTGTTGAGGTTGAGCCTACACAGAAGTTGAACCTCAATATTAAGAGCCTGAAACCAAACCGATCCAACAATGCCAGAGGCTTTCAGGATCAGTCTTATCCAGTACCACTCTTGCTGTCTGCTGAAGTAGCTTATGGCATTAGCCAGGAAAATCCCTTTGTAGGAGCAGACTGGGAACCCTTAAGAAAAAAAGATTGAATCCATCATAGTAGAGTAGAGTTTCTAGTTTACCTCCTCAGAAATCTGCTGCTGTGGAGGGGTGACACCTAATGGTAGGGACACAATGAAAGACAAGAACACAGCGAATGAGATAAAAGAACTGTGTCACTCTTCATAGATAGGAAGTCCATGTCAGGGTATCTTACACAATTTACACCTCCAACTGTGCAGAATTTTGATGCAATATCTCTTTTTCAGCCTCGGTTGCCTCAATGTAATGTATTTTTAAGATCTGTTTGAAGAGACTTCATTTCAAGTTCTGGTATTATACTAGCCCTTTCCCCTCCTGTGTTATCCTCTGCTCTGCTGACCCTTTTTATTAAATCCTGCAATTTGTAACTTGTCTCAGAGCAGCTTGTTCAGGTTAGACTTGCCTAGGGGCTAGTTTAAATTGCTCACATGACTTCTCATAAGAAACATTACACACATGTTAAATTCATGAGCCAAAGAAAGCTTGTGTGTGGAGCGCTCTCCATTTCCCTTTGCCCTTTCCAGGTGCCTTTTTCCTAATTTTTCCATGCGTTTTCCACATTCCCCTTTGCCTTTCCCCACTGGCCTTCCGTGCTTTTGTATGGAAAAAAAGTGGATCTTGTCTTTGCACAAAGGGATACATCAATCCAGTCTGACTATTTAAATATTGAGGACTGGAATCTGTCCCTATCAAATCCATTTGCAGTACAATATGCAAACGTACCTGAAATATGGAAAGAGAGCAAAGGGAACTATCCACATACCCAGTGCATTAATAAACAAAGGAGGTATTTTTGCCTCTGGTTCTGGAAAGCACAAAACAAGAGTGGTTGTTCCCACGTAAATTTTGTTTCAGATTGTCCTGTGTTACTCTCAGTGCAGAGAATAGCAACTGTGCACAGCCTTACTCTCAGTATGGCACCAACATGTTCTCCAGAGCTGAGAGTAGGACTCCCAGTACTTTGATTACTTGGGTACTTTTCCAGCAAAGAGCATTTTGCCCTCCTTAGGCATCATGGAAGACAGACATTATGAACATTCTTCTCAAGAAGAGGAAAATCATCTGCTAGAGTTCACATCTTCTTAGGTTCCAGATAGTTCGAACATGAGACAGTACCAGACCTTCATAGTTCCACCTCACACAAAACAACTCCTCCCGCGTTTAGTTACTTAACAGACCGTGACTGGTGCAAGTGACAATACAGCAATGCATTAAGCCTCTTCTAGCAGCAGGGCACGAGCAGAGCATGTTTCCACAGTGGGGAGAACTGGCTGAAGGAATGGCCCAGCCACACCATTTCCCCATCTGGATGTAATCTGAGCTGTCAGCACTATATATAACTGGATGGATGGTAAATGATTTAGAGGCTGGTCTTGAAGGACCATGTCTTCCTCTACAGACCTCCATGGAAACTCAGATATTTGTAAGTATTTTTCCTGGAAGTCTGTAAATGTGCATCCAGGACACAAGTCATTTTCCGCCGGACCTCAGCTGTGCAACCCCATCCCCCCAGCAGCCTGACGGTCCTCACTGGTCTGCAGTAATGCATACTAGCTGATATCATACCTTGATTCTCCATTTGAATCAGCTGTCCCGAGCAGGCTGGGGAGCTGCTGTCGTGCTTTTTGGTCCTTTGGTATAAAGCTCTTCCAAAGTTAAAATTCAGCTATAGGAGTCCCTCTCCCAGCAACTTTCCTGCCCCATTCCCAAGACTGGAAGACCTCTGCCAGAAGTCTCAGACCCAGACACCAAACCTGTCAGTTCTCCCATATCTTGTATTCTGCTGCTCTTCCATCCTCCTTGCTGACCTAGGGTGTTTCCCCAGCACTTCAAGAAATGTAGTCCAGAAGAAATCCCCCTCCATCCTACAAGAGACTGCCAGCTGTGCAGTGCAACACTGCAGGCTGCTTGCCCTCACTCTGCACGTCTTTTCATTTCCCATGGCCTCTTCCTCCATGGACTTCCCAGTGATCTCTTCTGTAGGCCCATCAGGGTCAAATGCTTCCTTATACTGAGCTGTGGAGAAACCTCCACCTGTTCTTAAAACAGTTCCCATAAATGACCATAACAAATGGCTGTTCACTCCCCCAGTACCCCCACTCCCATGCCTTTCCATTTTAGTGAACCTCTCCTTTTAAAGTAATTACTGAGAATTACAGAAAATTCTTCTTGATACAATCATCAAAAACCAAATATGTCCCAAAACTACTCACTATCCAAGACTGGACTCTCTTCATTCAGGAAAGCAAAGGTTCTTCATACAAATTTTTCAGTGCTGCACAGACTGTAGCAGTAAAGTCACAAGGGCTTTCCTTAGAACATCTGTGATGTCATTGGACAATGAGGATGCAGGTACGCACATAATTGCTGAGAGTAAATATCTACTTACCTTTAGTGTGCCTGTAAATTCTTTATGTATTTGCTTTGCTTGCACACCTGTGGGGGTCCTGGGGTCCTTATCCACACCAGCAAGAGCAGAACAGCAGACTGGAACACCTGCACAGCAGGTAGAGAGCTACTACCGTTAAAGGAAGGTAGCTTAACTTCTTCAAGGAATACAGTTTGATTTAAGGCTGATATAATTTTAATTGAAAATATACAACCCATATTCACCTGGAATAGGGTATAATTTATTAGTGAATAGGAGTAAAGAAAAATTTAATGCAGATGGGGCAGTAGAGTACATCCTCCTCTGTCATGTTTGGATGCAAAAACAATCTGGTGTGTTGCATTGCAAGGTATTCTGAAATGCCTTTATTATTTTTTGTTGTTTTAGTGATTCTTTGTTTGGACTACACAAAACTACTACACAAATCTATACAAAGAATACCAAATTCTCTGCTAATATAAATCATGTTAGAAGAAGACAATTTTCATCTCCTGACACCCTGCGCAGTCCAGCCTCCACCAAGACTTCATGATGATAGCCAAGTGCTACTATGTAGATGTGGTGCTTGCTGGTTATGTTTGGTGTTAGATGGTTGAATATTTCATAGAAAATTGTGATTGAATTTGCAAAGTGGCAGAAGGAATGTTTTAAGAATTTAGATTTCCAGGTAACAGGCATAAGCTCTCTGAGAATTCATGAATGCAATTGTCATCAGCATGGAAAGACAGCATTCAATGAGCCATTCATCCTGTACTGAGGTACAGTACAGTGTTATTATTAAATGCCCCTTTAATTCATGTCCACAAATATGTGCAATGCAAGTTATTTTAATTAGATTTTTATTTACCAGATGACTATTGCACAAATTATAGACATACACCCTGACACATACACACTTTTCCTTATGGACGTCTCCCTGTAGAGACAACAATCCAGTACATATTGTTGTGTACATTCAAAAGATTTATGTTCCAGTGGCATTTTTATTGGTTGCACTGACTTATTTGAGGCTGTGCTCTCTTAAAAAAAAAAAGGTATTTAATATTTTGATGTCCTGATGGTGGCAGTAGGAGGTTTTACAACAGAGCTTGCAGGAAGAAACAATGACCCAGCTGTAAACAGCCTCATTATGTCTTCAAGAGGAAAAACTGTCTGACACATCATATCATTATTTATTTTGTTCTCTCCATTCGAACACAAGTGCCACATTCTCATTTATACAAATCAGAATCATGAGCTCTTCAAGAAGCACTGATAGAAGTGAGCAATTGTGTAACACATACATTTCCCTCCTTAAAGTTTTCTTAAGAGGAGAAAGGAAAAAGTGTAAAGGATGCCCTTCAGATAGGAGAATACACCACAGACCAACCATCTCCACGAGCATTTCATTGCACATTCATGGCAGAGTATCCATCCTGCTCCTCCTTGGGGAACAAAAGTAGTTTGCATCCATGATGATCAGAGACTGTTGCTGAGAGCAGGCAAGCTGTCACCACACGTGATTTGTGTAGGAGGCAGGAGCAAACCTGCTGAGTGGCAGACATGCAGCACCAATGCTCTCCCAGTGTTTTCACCTGCTTCACAACTTGCTGCAGCCAGGCATGGTAAGACAAGCCCTTTTCCCCACTGTCTCCTCTCACTGTGTACTCTGTTCTCTGGCATCTCTATATCTAACTTTGCTCACTTGGTCCCCTGTCCATCAGGGTCGTGAGATGGCTGGAACAACCATGGCCTGGATGGGGTCAGCCCCAGTGCCCAGACGAGGCATTCCCAGCATCACCAGACCCACTCAGAGATGAGAGAGGAGACACACTGGGTCCTTCCCCACCAAGAGGGGCAGCAAAGGTGACTCAGAGCTGTGCTGATGACTGTCACAGTGTGAGGAGCACAGGTAGCAAGGGACACCACAGATGGCCATTGTGGGGGCCTGCGGTCTTGACACGCCACAGGCAGAGGCAAGACTGTCTTGGATCTGCAGACCTTACGATGCCGATGTGTCCATGACGCAATTGGAACAGGATTAAAACGACAAAAAAATCAGGGAAAAACAGGTACAAGCATACCACAAAGGGACTCAAATGGGTAGATGCACAGTCCCTGCCTCTGCTGCCCTCTTCTGCATTAGGCTTGCAGCTGACGCAGTCTTTAAAAATTAAACAACTGTAATTGAAAGTAGAGATAGGGCTTTAAGAGAGATCAAAAAGGAAAGAAAAAATCTCTTTCCACTGAACTACCTTAAAAATGATGCTAAAGGAAATGAATGCCTGGAAGTGGAGCCGAATGGATATATTCACCACCCATATCACAGATATAAACTCTGGTGCACAGTTCCTAGGGAAGATAGGTTGAAAATGTCAATAGCCTGATCCTTATCTTTCACTTACCGTGGTGTAAAGGAGGAGCTGCTCCACAGGGAGCTCAGAAGTTAAAACCACTCTAAAACTGATTTGCACAAGACCTGAATCACCCTGTGTTGTGGCCAGCACAGACTAGTGAGCTGAGATTGATAAAACTTGCCATGTCTCTTGCTCAAAAAGCAACTTCACACAAAACTGAGGTACTACTGAAAATTAAACAAAAAAATGTAGGACGTTAATAACTGGGAACATGCACCAGCTATTGTTTCACAGACTGAAATCGTAAACCTTTATTAAGGCTATCAGAAAATGAATTTGGAGCATTAAAAATTTATAAAGCCTTTTGTGTCCCTGGAAAGATCATTACTAGGCAACATATTGCTCTAGTTCCCGTCACAAGGCACTGAGACAGTACGAACCCAGCTTCATATCAGCCCAGCTCCCTCCACCCTGGCGGTGCAGAAGAGGGAGCCTTCGGAACACTTGAGTGCCATAAAGTGCCTTTGTGAGAGGAGATCTTTGCCACTGTGATGAGCATTAAATCAGTAGGAGTCTGCTGAAGCACAGGGAGCGGGAGGACTGAGGTCTCCAGTTATCAGCATTCCTTGGGTTGAGCTGTAGACAGCCTGGTTATTTCCCACATTTGCTAGTCAGTGTAGTTTTGACCTTTCCCTTAATGTGAGTTAGCACTTTCCCCCTCTATTTAGCAGGTTGAATCTGACTCAAAATGCCTCATGGGAAATACTTCAAATGAACGGGTTTCATAAAAATCCTTTGGCTCTAAAATGTCTTAGTATTTCAGAGGTACCACTACTGACTTCATTCAGTGTGACTACCCTTTTTTATGGGGCATGCAGTTTTCTCATTTACTGCTGGGCAGTTTTGTGGCAAAAGCACTCAGGGGCCTCGAAGTCTTCTCAAGGCTCTGCCTTTCTCTTTCAGCTGTAACACTGAATGTGACACTTTCTCTGCAAGAACTTCTGCAGTGTTGAATAGGAAAAAGTAATACACTGCCTCTCAGAAGCATTAAAGGGCTCTGATCCTCATACTTATGAAGTGCTTTCAGTTTGCAAGAGAAAGTGCTGTAAATGAAAATTATTTATAGTTATTACTCAAAGTAAATGGAAGAGAATATTTATTTTGCAGGTCTCAGATGAAGTGAAACAGTCATGTCAAATGTGCTGTGTTAGTAATAACTTGGTGAAAGGAAAACCAAGACCCAAGCTGTCAGGATTGCTACCAGATCTATACACAAATGTACTGTCAGAGGCCAACATTAGGGCTAAGGCACTGCCAAAAGTTAGATGGGATTTACTAGGCTATTGCTCTCCCATCAAGATATATTGCCACGAGGACAGTTTCTTTCTACATCCTTACATGCATTGTTATATGTTGTGTTACTTATTTAAACATTTTTGTGCATTCAGGAGCAGCAATTTCATCTGTCTAACAGAAAATTGTTGCAGCTGGCAGTGGCTCTGGGCCAATAATACACAGGATGTTAGAGCAGCCCTGTGTTCAGTGTTTCTCTGCCCCAGCAATCTGGATTATGTTTTTGTAGATTTATTTGATCATAGCGCTCATGAAAATTGCAAATTAACATCAGTAAGTAGGAGCTAACGTAGTCTCAGTGTATCTCGGGCAGTCTTTGTCACAGCTCTTCTCAGCTCAGCCCTGACCTGCCATGCTCCTTCCTTTCTCCAGGTTTCACTCCTTTCCAGACTGACGTTGGTGGTGCACTGCAGAAACTGCAGATGCTATGAGAACTGAAGAACTGCACACTTTGTGTAATTTTAGACTAGCTAACCCACTCGAGTTTCTTTTAATGAGAGGAATATGAAATAATAATACTTCAGCACTGTAGTAAATGGCCAACAATCAAGAATTTCATTAGCCTTGAGCGTTTAATATACTTTGCTACATGACTAGCCAGCAATGCATTCCTAGATTAGTTTAACCTCCCTCATTCACACCCATATTGATTGTTTATGCTTTAGGTGAACGTGATTGTAAGATTCGGCCCTTAGATGAAGAGGGTGTTAATGACTGAAGACTGATACAAGGTGGCAAAGTGACCCTATTTAAGCCTGAAGTACAATTTCACACATACACCCCTCCCCCTCACCCAGTCTTTAGTTTTCAACCACTTTAAAAAGTGACTCACTTCTGCACTAGGAAAAATATTAGTCATCATCACGGATTTTGGCAATACTGAAAGAAGAAGAAAACCAAAGAGCAACAAAAATTTAGCATCACATAGTAAGCTATGTACACTATGCATTCACTCAGATGACATCCTAAATATGCCCCAGAGGCATGCAGTGAAGCCATTTACACAAGCATATAATTACCTCACAGTGTTTAAGTCCAGATGATGTTCATGTAGCTAACCTAAGGAAAATAGTCATTTGTCCACTGAGGAGCTGTCCAGTAGGTTAGAGCAAGAGATCAACAGAATCAGCTTTCACCTTTCATCATGACATCTTACAGGAGATTAAATGGAATTTGATGTAAACCATAACACCATACTGCCATTTAATTGCATGATAATATATCATTTGAAGCACTCCCCAAAGTTGAACCTGCTAGTTCATTTGATTAATTGAACATTTAGCGCTTCCTCCCCTGCCTCCCTACCCTCTGTTCCCTCCTCTCCAAAAGAAAAATTGATCAATTCATTCATTATTGATTCCTGCTACAGGATAATTCCCTTCCTTTCCAAAGCCAGTATACAAACGTTACCTACTCAAAGAATTCCCCCAAAAACCCAACAAACAACCAAACAAAAAGAGGATTAAAGATATTTTTAGTGGAAATCACAAGCTAAGAAAAGTAATGCTTGCAGGCACAAGTACACTTCAAATTTTAATACTAGCTTCCATTCCTGTGACAAGGTAAACAGGTCCATGACATCCACGTGTCTCGCAGTTGTAGCTCAGGCTGACCTGCACTCTGCAGTTGCTGTACCTGTGGGTTTAACGGGCAGGACAGTTGACTTGGTCATATCCACATTCCCAGCAGCTGGGGAGGAAGGCAGTGTGCCAGCACGCTCCCAGTTTGGGGCTGTTGCTGCCCACTCCTGCCATGGTGCAAGTGCACTCAGCAGTGGGCCCGAGCCTGTGCCACTCCTCTGTACTCCTGCTGGCACCCCTCCAGACAGGTCTACTTTCCCTCTTGGGTGCCAGGCACTGCTGCTTCATCAGGAGCAGCTTTACATGCTTCAGCCCACTCTTGAGAAGTCAGCAGCTAGCTAGGTGTCCTACTAGGGCTGGAAATTTGAGAATGAAAATGTTAGCAAAGTCTAGTTCAAAAATACTTTTTTATAAGAAGTGTAGAAAAGTTAAGAGGAATGTGGATTCACATAGATGGACTTCCCCAAACACTTCTACCTTCTCAGAAATTATGCCCAAATAAATTTTAAGGCTTATCTCAGGTTTCCAGATGTTTGATAGCTGTAATTGATTGTACACTACTATGTCAGAGCTTGGACTAGTAGAAGATTTGACCATACTATTGGATGTTGACCTCACTATTAGAACATTGCCCTTTAAATTTTCTAAGGGTGTTCATTTGGGAATCAAGTGGTTTTTTCCAAATTGTTTAAACCATAAGCCCTCTAAGCAATGTCCACCACTTTTCATAATTCAAAATGCTCAGCTAGCAGTAGCACCCTGGTGTTGCAAACAAAATATTCTAAAATATGGTATGGGATTTTGCCTCAGATTTCTGCCTGCACAGCATTCAAAGCCTCGTAAACTGGCAGAAAGAAGGGGACCCCATGCAGAGGAACTAAGAGGAAAGCCAGCGGAGTGCTTGTTGCAGGTGACAAGATGGGATAGCTGTGCAAGAGCCCAGTGCACAAGCTGTCTAATTTCCTGTGAGAGTACCGGTCCAGTTAGTAAGTAAAGAGAGGCTGATTTATGAAAAGACATTGCCATGTTGCTCCAGTGGCTGCTCAGGATGTGAACAGCAGCAATGTTTCTTCTTTCCCTTGAAAGACCACATGTCCTTAGTGAAATGTAAAAATCTGTTGTAACTTAGTTTTGGCCTCTCTTGGGAGTCTTGAAATAAGGCAAATATGACTACTCTGTCCACACAAGGCAGAGCAGAAACAAGCGACAGACAAGTTGGAAGCTTTTTTCCCTGACGCTGGGGAGAAAGCACCAAGCTTCTTTTAGCTTTGTGTTTGAAAATGTAGGTTTTCAGTTTTCACAAAGTCCTTCTCTGGGAACCCCATCCAGCTGTGCCCCATTCCAGGCAGCTCTGGAGATGGGAGAGGAAGCTGCCACCAGTGTCGTTGCAGAGGCTGCTGAGGGGAGAGCTTGTAACACCAGGTCCAGGAAAACATCCCCAGGATAAAGCAGAAGGAATAGTAACCTCAGGAAAAAAAGAATGTCTGTCCTCCTCCTCTCCTCACCCAAAGAACTAAGCTTTGGAATATGCAATGAGATATCATTACTTGAAATTCCCTGTTATATGCCCAAAATGTTACCAAAGCAATGCTGAGTTGAAGAAATTAGATTTGCCTTTGGTTTCCTCCTGCAAATCCTGCAGTTGTTCCTGTCTCTTGTGTAGTAAGGGGAATGGTTTAATCTAGTCCTGGCTATTTCCTCCTTTTGGTAATAACATTGCTGCTCCAAGAGGATGCATACGTTAAAGCCAGGTGCTGTCATGGACAGAAGGGAATTACCCGATCGGGAAGGACTGAAGGGAGCTTTTTCCCAGTGTACAAGTACAGGCACACCTACAGCAAATTGCAGCTACTGGATGAATCGCTGGTGCTAAAGATGCTCTGATACTGTGTCCAGAAGTCCAGGTTGCAGGTTATTACAGGGTTGCAATTTTCTCAGAAGCTACAAAGAGAAGATGACATTTTAGCTGTTTTGAATATTGAGGTTATTCAAAAACAGGAGCCTAAATAGGTCAACATTCAATAGATACTTAGGTCATAAGCACAACATTTATCAAGATGGCATCAAGTGACGACAGACATTATCAAGAATTGGCAGATGAGGCTGAATTTTTGTGCGGCATGTTCCAGAAAGTTTGAGTGATTGTCACCACTCATGCATTGAGTTCAGTCTAAGCCAATTTCTGCCATTTTCTGCCATTTTCCCTCACCCTAGAGCCTCTGAGGAAGACCCTTATTGGACACCTGGAGATTTTCTGCAGGATGGGGCTGAATGGAGATGATCTAGAAGAAGCCACCGACCAGCATTACAAAGGCTTCATCTGCACCATGATTTGGCTCATAGAAATCCAGCAGTGAGTGAGATGTGCTGGAGCCTGGGTTTTGCTACTGGCAGATCTCTTGATGGCAAAGCCCTTCACAGGCACTTGTAAAATAGAAAGACAAGAGATTTTAGTTGTCTTTGAAGGATATGTTATTCAATGCTCTTCTTCTCTCTAGGTCTCTTTATCTGTGCAAATTGTGCATGTTTTTCTAATGGGCAGAGATGATATCTAATCATAAATGGCCTAATGCCATCTTTGTTAGCTTGTAGGAGTAAAATTTAGACCACCAGAAGGTAATAGTCAATAAATATCATTATCTTTTTCACAGGAGTAGAGTACTCAAAAGTAAGAGGAAGAAATACATAGTCTAAATCAAGGCTAATAACTGGAAGCAAAGACACATTAAAAATGCAGAATGTATCAATGTTCAGATGTGTTGGCTCATTTGTCAGAACCTCTGATATGAAAATGACAAGTTGAAGGGTTTGTAAATCACTGTTTAAAGGGTCTGTTTCTTCTCTGTTATGGTGAACAGAACACTGTCTAAACATTACCTAGTGCCCAAAGATTAAAACGTGGTCACTTCTAGAGTTTTATAATTTCCTTTTATCAGCATCACAGCAGCAATAAAAGGAAGATATGTAGGAGTACAGGTGGATAGAAAAGAAAATGGCTTAGACATGTCAAAAAAAGGCTGACAAACAATGAGGAAATGCTAAGAAGTGATCAGACCAGCAGTCAAGGAGACTGAACTGCCTTCCCACTTGAGATGAAAATCCAGCTGCAGAGTTGATGGAGATGCCAACACGGCTGCTACTCTTGACAAATTAGCTTAGTGACTCTAGAAAGAGTTTCAGCTACCTTCAGCTGCCTTGCCTACCAGTGACCACAGTGCTGCAGGCACTTAAACACACAATTATGATGTGTGTAACAGAAAAAAATGCTTGTTGAAAAGAGCTCTTACTGAATTTGATGCCACTGTAAGAAGATGAATTGCTTGCATGCTAGGTTATTATTTTTAATGTTCTTCAGGAGGGGAATTATTCAGGTTTAGGAAACATAAACTACTGATCAATTTTGCAGGTCTGAGTACCTCTTCACAGTGATAACATTCTTTGAAATCTGCTGAAGGGAAGATCTCATGCACTAAATTCTGTGCCTAATCTAAAATGGTCCATACTAAAACTTCCTGCAGCTTAAAAACAAAATGAGGAGGGGAAAAAAACCATGACCAAGAGGAAGAGAAAAGAAAAAGGAGGAAAACATAGAAGAGATTTGGTTGCATTGTTAACAAACCTTTGAATAGTTATTTTTGATGATTGCTTTTTGAAAAAAAAAAATTCTCTCATGCTTAATTCTAATATGTCTTACTGTCTCAGAAACCTATGCTGAGGATTCAGATATGTGTTCTGCAGAACAGATGTCCTATAAAATGCAAATGATGATGTCTTTGTGGCTGAAGAAATTTAGCCAAAACCTATTAAAGTCAACAAAAATCTCGTGGTGTTTTCAATGGGCATTGAATCAGGCACAAAGTAAGTGATGGGGAACTATGGGGTCTCCGCTCCCTGTCCAGCTCTAACACAGGATTCCCAAATGAACTCAGCAATTAATTTACATGTTATGCCTCAGTTTCCCTACTTTTCTGAGTCTGCTAAAGTTTCTGCCCAAAGGTATAATCAGGCTAAATGGCTCATAAGGTGATTATAAGATCTTAAAAAGTGCTATAGGACTGCCACGTATTCCTGCTACTCAGCAAACATTTTCTTTTATGGCTGGTTAAACACGTGATGTTTAAGATATGAGGGGCTGGTGAACACAAGTGTTAACTATAGGTTCCCATAGATTAGGTTTTCTCGTGTGGGTCTACTTTGAACTTCATTCCATGTTTATTTAGCTGTACTCTGTGTGTGCATGGCCCTGCATGTTGCAAAGGGCCAGAAGGGCCGAGCCCCTCCCTGAGGAAGCTCTGACAGAGGATCTGTGCAAATGTGCTTCCTCTTCCTTTCACTCCCCAACCTTAAGGTCAGAGGATCTGGAAAATCCTCCTCCACCCTGTGACTTGATCTGATGATTGTAAGAGAACTGCGGTTCCCCCGCGCCTTCCTGCGCCTTCTGCTCCCCACCCTTCCCTCTCGCAGCCTGGTAACCCTTTAAAGCCTTCTCCAGAGTGATGCCTATCGATCCCGGGCACCGGGGAGGGACACAGGGGAGTTGGCTGCTTGTGTATTCACAGGATGAGCAGCCCTGGCCTATCCCAGGTGGAAAGCTGTTTCTGTGACCTTCATGGACCGAGGTAACACGTGAAAATGGTGTCTTGAAGTTTTTCAGGGGCATTGCTTCCTGTTCTCTGAAAGATGAGAGAAGTCTGGAAAATGAATCAATTATTAACTTAATTGAGAAGAGTTACCTGCTTTTTTATTTATTTCCTTTTTTCATTCTAAATCTCAGATTTTTGGATTCAGGTCAGCCAAATCAGGAATTCCTGCCTCTGGCTTCCAGCTTCGCTGCTGCATGAGGGGCCCCCATAGTGGCTAGTGCTGCTGGCTGGCAGAGGTGGGAGTGTCAGGGCTGCATAGATCCTATTCCAGGGCTCCTGCTTTGGTGGAATGCTCCCATCAAGGCACTTTCTCACGGTTGCTGGGACTTCCCTTAAACAACTGCTTTGAGGACTCTTAGAAAAGCCTTCAAGATCCCCACGAAATCACAGGAAAAAGGACAGGTGGCCAGAGGTGTGTCCTCACACCTACAATATGTGCCCAAGATGGATGCCAGGCAAAATCATGAGCAACTTTAGCTCCAACCCCAGCAAGGCAGCACTTTCCACTGCCTGCCTCTCTGTGAGCAGCATTTCAGTCCAGGAAAGGTGAAGGCCTTGATGCCTTGTGCTACAGCCACCCTTCCTTTGAGGAAACCATGGATGTGCCTTCTTTGGGATGGAGAGTTCTTTAAAAAAAGCCAAAGTAGAAATGGAGTTGTTTTTATGTGCCCGCTGGCTCCTGAGCCCTTTAGCCACACTGAGATTTTCTCCGTCCGCTCAGAGCTAGAAAGTGACTTTTTACACCCAGTGGAAGGTGCCATTTGCAGCAAGAAGAGCTGAGACGCTGAGAGACAAGCACACCAGGTGCAGGCAGACAGCAGAAGAATGAGACCAGGCTGCCTGCACTGCGGTTCAAGGTGGAGACTCTCCCTCAAACAGTGGCCATGGGCTTGCTGGGAAGAGCGAGGATGACTCACAGCCCAGCACTCCCCTTCCTGGCACCCAAAGCCAAGTGCTCTTAGATGCCATGGGGCTTTTGGATTTGGTAATATCCCAGCACTTGGCCTTGGCTGCCATTTTTAATGCCGCTCCAGTAAAATGGAGAGAGAAGCAGAGAGAAGCAGAAGCCCCGTCCCACCACAGCCCACAGGGGCCTTCTCGTCCTGTTCTCTGGAGGAGCGGGATCACGTTCCTGCCTGTCTGCACAAAGAGAACTCATGGCAGCAATGTGATCATAGGCTGCTGCTTCTGCAAAAGGCATCAGTTCAGGTTGCAGGTTCACATCAGTTGGCCAGTCAGCCAGGATAGTTCTTCCTGCACACCTGTCATTGCAGGAGCTGGAGGTGCAGGAAGGGACACTGCAGACAGGATGACTTGACATGTCTGCAATGCCAGCCTTTGCAGCTCTGGGTTCATTTCAGCAAGCAAAAGACCTGTCCCCTCTAGGATGGGACAAGGAAGGTGGCAGTGTCTCACTTGCTGCTCATATTCGTGGTGGAGTGTTTATCCAGAGCTTTCCAGAAATGCTAAATGCCCTCCCAAACTCTAACAGCACACACACAAATGTTATCATTTTGTATTAATCTAAATGATTTTTAAGGAACCATTTATTAGCACTTGTTGCTTTTGTACACAGTCTGAATTTCTGGTGCCGTGCGTAGACTTTACCTTCTTAAAAGGAGCTGAAGGTACTCCCCAAAGGGCACATTCAAAGCACTCCTTTGTTTCTCTGCTAGTCTAGATGGAACAAACAATTTAGCTTCTATCAGTGTTTGTGGTCTGCTTTAAAAAAGCTGGGACAGATACAGGTTAGTCTAGTTTTTCTGTAGATTGATTTATCACAGACAGGCAGGCCAGGGCTGCAAACTGCAGCAGTACATCTGACCCACAGAATATGTACTTTCTAATATTAGCATTGACCTCAGGTGTATTACAAAGATGCCTACATAATGATGCCTCTTTGGAAGGCCTTTCAGTAAATATATCTATGTATAAAGCTTTAATTTAAAGAACACACAGTGTCTTGGGTCTAATTGCACTCTATTTACACCAAGACGCTGTTACTGTTCTGTGGAGGTGAAGCTATAGTGGGCTTCAGCCCAGGGAAACCCACAGGTGTTTGTATCCTGCAGCAAACATTTCTGGGTTCCTACAGTAGCATTTGTAGAGGTAATCATGAAATGAGTTACCAGAGGGCCACAAACCTGGCTATAAATATATTCACAAATTTCACATTTCCTGAAGCAGGAACTGTTATTTATTATGTACAGCACCTGACACAATGTAGTTGTGACCTGGTTAGGATTCCTGTGCTGTGCTGCAGTGAAATGATAAATAAAAGAGTGATAACGATGTCTTCTCCTTTCCTTCTGCACAGCGTTATTGCTGTGGTGTTTTGGTTTAGTAGGTCTAATTAGCAAGCTTCCAGAGTTGCTACTGAATGAAAAGGATTTGAAAGAGAGTATGGTTTGTCATTTGTGAATACCACCTACTTTAAAACAGGGCATGGGTTTCTTGAAATTTTGTAAGAAACATAATCGTGGTTTTCACAATAGTAATGAATTCTGAGCAGTGCAAAAGGTCATATAAAAAGCAGTAGGAGGACAGGATGCCGGGATAAAACACTGAGCAGATTTGCTTCCTAAATTAGCATTTTTTCTCTCTCTTTTTTTTTNTCAGCTGTCCCAGGCCAGGAGGAGCACTGGGACACACTGATGGTGACACTCACCTGCTTGGTGGTGGGAGTGATTTATCTTACCATCCAGCCGTACATTTAGGCTGATGCAACAGGGGGTCAGTGCCGTTCTTTGCCTTTCCCTGTCCTTCCACATGCCAAGGAGATGTAAAAAGTGCAGTCCTGGCATCTCTGCTTATTCTCTTTTGGCCTCCTCACCCACAGGACTGTTTCTAATTTTTTGCCTTGCTCTCACACTTGCTGGCATACCTCTTCATACTCAGGTTTCTGAGGGAAAAAAGGAGAATTGAATTACCTGTTTTCTATTTCTGGCAAGAGTTTCAGAGCCCTTTCCTGTCCCGAGTCCCCAGGACTCTCTAAGGATAAGCTCTTGCAGAAAAGAGGAAGCAAAGAAGACTCCCATAACAACAGCACTCCTTCCCCTATCTCTCTGAATCTCTCTGCATGCAACCTCTGGATTTTCATCTGCAGAATGGAAAAAGACAATCTTTGCTGCATTTTCCTTTCCCACAGGCGCTAGAAGAGGGGGGCTGGGAGGTGTAAAAAGCATAAATATAAATAGTTTAGGAAAAACAGATTAAAAACAAAAGATAAAAAACTGCAAGCCAGAGAAGAATATGGGGGCAGGGGGGGAAGTAAAAAAAGTTTAAATGAGAAAGAGAGAAAAAAAGAAGGTCTGGTAAAGAATTTTCATAGCTGAGGCTTACACTTCCACAGTAATGTGCAGTTCACAGATTGACAAAACTGTGCAGGAGCATTTTGACCTCAGAAACACTAATTTCACACATAACCAGTTGAAATGATCACAGAAACACAGTCTTCTATGAGATATGCAGGAATAGCTATAGCCAAGTCACAGTTCCAGGGGACAAGGAGAAAAAGGTCAGTACAGTGTGGTGCACTACAACATGCTTCCACATTCTGCCTGGGATTGCTCCCCAAGTACCTGCTACTGAGATAATTTAAAACTTGTAAGATCTACGACCAGTGCATACAAATTGTATTCTCCTTTGCTTTTTCTTTATCATCTTCCTCCCAATCTTCCTCTTAGTTCTTTGGGTCAAAAGGGCATAACTTCCTGTCTGCCTCCTAAAGCCATAGTCTTTTTTATTTTGAAACAAGAATGAGTTGAAGACTAAATTTATTTTGCAGATAACTGAACATGAAAACATTTAAAATCAATAGGAATAGAATTTGAGGGCTTTTATAATGAGAAAAAAAATTCAAGCAAAGTGGTTCCCTCAGAATACTTGCAAAAAAAGAAACAGATGTGAAAAAATCTAAACGTGAATATAAAATAAAATCCAGACCTGTAAAACTTATTTTTTTTTTTAAAGAAAGCCAGATTTTTGACCTAGCCTCAAAATATGGAAACAACTTACTCGGAAAAGTGAAAAATAAGATGAAAATACACCATCATAGGCCTGAAAAAAATCAATGAAAAGAACAAAGTGAGTGAGGATTTGGAGAAGCCAAATAAATGCTGACAGGACTTGAAAAGAGCAAAGAAAATAATCCTACCTAAGAAAAGGTAGTCTCTGCATCATAGCTGAAAAAAAAATTGGAGAGATGACACTTCAGAAGATGATCTGTTATCTTCATCAAGAATTTCCTAAATTCTGACCCTAAACAGGCTGTAGTAAATAATTTCTCCAGCTGATCAGCATGCTACTTAAAAGAATGTTTGTCTATTTTCTATAAATCAGAGACAAAGGCTGCTTTGAAGTTTCCAGACAGTAACATCACATACACTCCCTTGTGGTGTATGGGTTGTTTCCAGGCTGGAAGGTTTAGAAAGATGTACAACTGAACTCCTAAACATAAAATTCATCCCAATAAGTTCTATAAGTTAATCAATGTAATATAAATAACATGAACTGGTTTTTTCTCACTATTTCAAGAAAGAACATAGTGAAAGCCACATCCGAAAAACTGTGGGGTTAGAGGCTTCATCCTTATCTGTTGAACACTTAGCACAAACAGCTACAATCCTTATTCCCTTTAGGAAATTAATGCTCATTCTCAGTGAATTTTCATGTTCAAAATACAGGCTCACTCAAAAATCCCAAGTATGTATCTGACAGAAAACAGAGGTTTGGTTGGTTTTCTTCTTCACAATTTTAAGACATGTAAGATATTGCACACACAGGTACAGATTCTAATTCTTCAAATTCATTTAGCTTGCAATATGCAAGATGTCAACTGGCAAAATATTGGATAGAAAATGTGACAAGAGTTTTCATTTTATTTGCAGAGATATCATTAGTACCACTGACCAAAAAAACCCAGAAAAATGTTTTAATTAGGACATCAGTGCAAGATCTTTATGAAGCGTCTTAAGCAATGATGACAGCCCAAAGCAGGCATTTCTAAACTTTCTTCAGTTCATATCTCACAGACCAATAATGTTGTGCAAAATGTCCCTAATGTTGGACCCAGTAATGCACTGTATTCTCATATATTAACAAAATCAGTCCAGAGCAAACCTGTACATAGGCATTAATGTTAGTGAACACTTACAATATCCATGGAGTGTATAAACCCACAAACATCTGATGGTATAACTCCTAAATTAGGATATTTGTATATATAATATAAACTATTAGGTATAGCAGAACACAATTTAAATCTCCTCTC
>WBMZ01014949.1:0-38566 GCA_013400975.1 Atrichornis clamosus
GGCCCCGGGGCGGCCCGGCCGCGGAGTTCCTGGGCGCCTTGTATGGAGCGCGGCCGCCGCAGGGCCCGGCGCCCGCCCCCGCTCCGCGCCCCGACTTTCCCGGCTGCCGGCAGGGAGGGCAGGAGCCGGCAGCGATCTGCCCGTCGCCAACTCTCTCCCCTTCTTCCCTCCTCTTCTTTCAGGAGCCGCCACCTCGCCTGCCTCTCTCCTCCTCTTTCTGCTCTGCAATCAGTGGAATAAATCAGGGAAGGACGCGCGCACACACACGCAGAGTAGGATATGTTACAAAAGTAGCGCTGATGGCGGCGGATCAGATGAAGCTGGAGCTGCTGCTGGAGTAGCAGAGAGTGGAGTATCTCTCGCTCGCTCTCTTTTCTCTGTTTCGCTTCTTCCCCCACTCCACCCACAGATCTCCATCGTTTCTCCTCCTCCTCCTCCCCACCCTCGGCCGCGCTCCAGCTTCTCCGCGCATCTCTGGGCTGCGCCTCCTGCGAGGGGGCGGGTGGGGGGAGCGGAGGAGGCTTTAAAGAACCGCGGCCCCCCCCGCACCGCCACACACACGATAATTGAATTTATTATTATTGCCGTCTTGCCGACTTGGGGAAGGGGGATCGATCTTCGATCAGGAAGATGGCTGCTGGCTGGCTGCTGGTCTTTAGCCTGACACTTTTCCACTCCCTGGTGATGAACCACTCCTCGGAGGGACCCTTCCCCTCGGCCACCACGTAAGTCCCGGCGGGGTCTGGGTGTCCGGGGCGGGGGCACGACCGGGGCGGGGGCGCTCCTCGGCGCCGGGGACAGCGGCAGTACAAAGGGAAATCAAGTTAGTCCGGGCGGAAAGTGGCGATGGGGGAAAATTGCAGGATTTCGGCAGCTTTTGCTTAGGAAAGAGTCAGGGTAGCAGAAGGTCCCGCCGGGGCGTTCGCCGGGAGGGGGAAGCCGCGATGACGGCCGGCGGCGGGACTTTTGAGGTAAAAGCTTCGCCTGGGAATCCCGTTCCGGAGCGGCTCCCGGCTCCAAATATACCCCATCAGGTCATCCTTGCCGAGAAGAAAGTTTCGAGTTACAGAGTCCGCCCCTTCCTCCCACAGAGGTTATTCCAGCCTGGATGGAGTTTTAACACGGTTTACAAAAAAATGTGAGAACTTTCGCAATTTTATTAAAATCCACGCAGAAGGCGGAATTCGTTGCCTTTCCGCGGCCGGCATGGGAAGCGGGCAGGCGGGCATGGCTCGGAGTTCCGAGCCCGAGCTCCGGCTCCCTCCTGCCTGGCCGCGCTCCAGCGCACCCACGGGGGTCGTGTCTGCGGTGGACCCGGGGGTGCGCACGCGTGGGTCCCGCCGGAGGGGCTTCCGCACGCTTAGAGCCGCACAAATGAAGAAGTGTTTTCTTCAGCCTTGGCCTTGCAGATCGTTACTTCTCAAAAATACCTTCGCGAGAGCTGAAGGATGCTCGCGGTGCACGCAGCTCGGTGCCTTGACTGGCCCTGAGATAGAAATCTTTAAAGCACCGCAGAATTATTAGCATGAAAGTGTTGCCCAGAGCAGTGCAAAGATCAAATGATAATGATGCAGTAAAAGAAAGGCAAAAAGAAGCCAATACATCACATTGAAGATTCGCCTACAGATAGGAAAAGAAAATCCACGACAAAGCACTATGTGATCGTGTTTTCTTCATTTTACTTCTCCCTCATCTCATTATTTTGATATTCTTTTTGTTTGGTTGTTTTTTTGGAGCACTTACCTTAGTCCCTGAATCTGGGTTAAAGCTACCAGTAGGTAACTTTTAAGTGGATGACTCACTTTAATGCATTTTACATAAGAAAAATAGTGTTAATGGTAGTCTTCCCTTATTGTTTAATGCTAGGTAGAATTTATTGCTGTCATTCATCCTGGGCAGAAGGACGACTTTACAGTAATTACCAGCAATGCATTTTCACCAATTAGTACTGCTGGTAGGTTATTATAATTGGATTAAGTTCTGAGTATTGGTTCCATTATGAAAGAGTCAAAGGTGTGCTCGCATTGTTAAATGAAAGAAACAAATACAAAGATAAGTGTAGAATAAACTTAATATCTTCTAAGTTGAATAAATACAGCCTTTCATTGTAGGGAAAATTACCTTTTAAAATATTCTTGTGTTGCAGTTTATAAAGATGTACCGTGCAGAAGCAAGAGTAGCAAAATACCAAACTAGGGCTTTTTGAGTCATTTCTTTCTTGTGTTTGGACTCCTGTATTTATGTTTTTTTGAGCTCCTGTATTTATGGTTTTTTACTGAACCGATAAGGTTATCATACACAACATTTTTCTGGATTTAAAAGAGAAAGGAATATGGAACGAAGTGAAATTAAAAGAATACTGTCTAAAAAGAATATGTATAATTTCGAGTAGAAGTCTAGATCACTTTTTAACATAAGAATATATGATATTCTTTTGAAACTGATTTTGTCGCCCTATGTATTTTTGCTAATTCCCTTCAGAATTTACCTTTACTGGCAGTAATTATCATACATATTGTCAACAGTGAAACATAGAACTTTAATTATAACTATACCTATGAAAAAGTAATTCAGAATATTATGTTAATCATCAACATTTCCATGTTCTACACTATCTACTCGCATCTGCTCTCTTTTTTCTCATTATTATTCCATTGAAATATTGCAGAAATAATCTATAGTGACTGTCCATCCTTCATAGTAACGTTTCTCCTTTGAAATGGAATCAAAGTGCAAGCAAGTCTTAGTTTGTTTAGAAGGCAGAACACAACAGGTTGATGCAGGGAGAGCTGCTTTGCAAAAAGTAGTGATGTAACAGGTGAAAGAGAAAACAATTTTTCTATTCTTTTTTAAGAATTGACAGCAGTGTTTCATTTCCTACTAAAAATTACAAATGGGGAAGAACAAAGAGAAGTGACGCAAATGCTCTTAATGTAAAAGATATTATATATTAAGAATATTAAAAATAGGAAAAAAAGGTAGGGGAGAGGAGAATAAAGGAAAGAAAGGACATGAATAATTGAAGAACTGGAGGTTTGCTGATGTTATGTGCTTCGCTATCTGCTTTCTCCCCATTATTTTCAGTCTCTTTTTTCTCTTAGTTAAAAAGTTGGTCTGAGGAAGCAGGTTTTCCCAGCTGTTGTGTGAAAAATGTGCATATTCAGGGCTATATACTATATGTTTTTTGCAAGAACTCATTATTGTGCAATCACTTTTTCTTCAGTCATCTGTTTCTTCTGCATTAATAAATATTTTAACATATGCTTTTACTAAAACATTCAGAAGTCCCTATCACCAATACAATAATATACAAGCATGAAGCATTTTTAGTAATAAATGCTGAATGTTTGAGCAATGCCTGTTTGATAGAATCTCAGTAATTTGGATTAATTTTACTTCTCTGGTAAGGCAAAAAGGCTCTGATGTATTTACCCAGCAATATATAGAGAATTTCAGGTGAAGGTTTGTGTTGTATGCAATGGTAGCATTAATTTTTCATTGAAAATCTGAGCAGGTGGTATGACTGCATTTCTTGCTTCCCATATCCCTGCAAATATTGAAGGCTTTCCTTTGATGAACTGTTTAAGTATAGTAGTAATTGTGTCTTGATCTTTAGCTGTAAGGCTTAGCTGCTGATTGATGCATATTGCATTCCATTTAAATGTATCATATTCATTGTATCATGTACTGGGGATCTATCTCTTGGTGCAAGATGCCATGTTCTTACTTTTAACACAGCAGCTCCAAGTCCTTCAGTTGCACAGACAACACAGCAGATATTTGCACTTAGATGGATTACTGTATATAGTACTCCTGGCACTGGAACCACACTACTGCTATCACAGCATGCAAAGCACTTCTCTCTTCGTAACCATATGTATTTATTTATCATCCACATCTGTACAGACTTCAGAAAAAACATACTATTAAGTATACATGGTTTGTGTGTTTCCTGATAATGATAGCACAGGACTCAGTTTATTTCTGTTCTTTTCTCTATACTGCATCAGAGCAGGTAGTCTTGGGTTTAAATATGTATTGTAATTCCCAAGTATCCTTTTGTCACAGCATGTCTTAGCAGTGTTGATATTGTTACTGATAGTGAGTACTGCTTCCTGATAATAAACCTGTTTGTACTGATTAAAAAAGAAAAAAATCCCTCAAACTAAACATATTTTAAATTTTATAAACCTACAGATGAAACCTTTCAATATCAATGGGACTATTTTTGTAATTAATTGCATTATTGTGGATATATCTTTATGTCTGTTCTTTCTTTTTTTCTTCTCTAATTTTCCTCTGCCACTCCTTTTCTCTCTTTCCTTTATGTTTTAACATTTTTTTTCCTTCTCAGTCACCTGTTCTCTATGTATATATTAAATTATATATCATATTAAAGACACACCTTCCACTTAGATAAATTGGTGTAAAACTTTGGTGGATAAAAATAATATAAAGTGGATGAATATAGTATACCTATGAACATATGTCTATATGTATGCAGGCAGGACATTTTTAGAAAATAAGTTGTGTATTCCCATTTTTCACTTGCATGAATCATCTTTACTGTTTTGGTGTCATTAGGACAACTCAGGGAAGTCTGTATGAGTCATATGAATTAGGGCTTGCACAACTGGGATGTTCGTATTTTTGGCTTCTGCACAGGGACCTAACAAGTGTGGGTTCTGCTGAGAGTGTGCCTGGGTTTGGTACTCAGCATCACTTTCTATATGGCATCAGTGACCGAAGGTATATAGAGGACATTTCTGTTGTGTTCTTTTCATTTGTTTCTACTGCCAGACTTAGGGATTTTGACACATCTCACATACATAAAATCTCATTTTTAGCATAAAATCTGTGGTAGAAGAATGCCAGTTTAAATGCTGATGTTAATTAGAAAATACTGCTGCATTAATGGATTGTAAAATATCAGGCTCTTTCTCATCTGAAAATTGTGTTTTTTTCAACCTATTTAAAAATCTTCATTATTAGGAAAAAATAATGTACTGAAATGTACCTTCATATCAGTGAATTGGAAAGAGAGCCAAAAGATGTAATCTACTTAGAATCAGGAAAGTGCAATATCACCTCTTAGTGTTTTCTCTGAATGCTGAGCATTATGCAAGATGGTTAAACCCACTGATATTTTAAAGAATGTTGCTCCAATCCATTCTTCTAGTAGAAACATACTTAAAATAGGTGTCAAACAGCTTGTTGATTGGTGGTGGTTATTTTGTTGTTTTGTTGGGATTTTTTTGGTTGTGTCATTGTTTTTTGGGGTTTTTTTTAAGTGCCTCTGTACATGTGGTGAGAATAAATGCAAATTATTTGCACCCACAAAGCATTTTTCCTTTTTATGTATTTTATGATGTAAATTGTGAATGGGTAATTTATTTGTTTGTTTATTTCCCTCCTAGGTATTTATGCTGGAGCCTCAGAATTAACAAATTCTATAGATTTGCATTTTATTAAGTGTGAAAATTCTGCTGAAAACATCAAAATAGATACTAACCATAAAAGATGAAATTTCATTGAAATAAATCAGCATTATAGAGGTTCTTGCCATCTTTCATTTTGCAGTGATGCTATTTTCAGAACTGCATTGCTCATACCCTGCAAAATGATTTTATCCAAGAATTCAGCTGCTAGAAAGAGAGCTGGATCTTGGCAGCACATTAGCCTGAAACGTATTCATTGTTAAATAGAAGGCCTGTTGTACAGATCTTAAAAATATTTATCTAGCAGAGCATTTTAGATTGATGGAAACATGGTCAAATTCTTACTGCTTTAATCTTTTGTAACAAAGAAACAACCCAGACTATAGTTGCCCACTGGTAACTGTCATCTGACATGTTTGTGCCTTGATCCTTTCTTGCCTTCTGCAAGAATCCCGTATCCAAGGTAGTGTTATGTTCTAGACCAATGTTTGACTTAAACCTCTGTGAGAGAGGGATTGCAATTTAGAGGCATTTTAGTAGAGAAAAATGAGTCATTCTCTCTATTTTTGACCATAGTAGAAGTAGAATTGAGCCCCAGACTGTTTTGTACTTCTTTGCAGCAGTACTCGGGCTTTTGATCCCCGTATGCTTGGGCTGCATGTTGTGTTTAGAGTGCTCATAAAGACCCTTGTGACAAAAGGTGATATTTCTGATGGCAGAAAATGTTGTTTTCTAGTGCCTTGTTAACACAATTCCTTTAATAGAAGAAAAAATTTACCAGAACACAACACTGTAATAAAATTACTGGACTATAGCTACTATTTGGTAAAGCCAGATGCCATAATTAATATATGTCTTTTACAAATGCTGAATCAGATTTCTTGATAGAAAGAATGACAGCTCAGTGTCCTCAATGTTCTGGTAAAAAAACATAGCTAGCCCCTTGAAAATGCACAGAATATAAGAGTTCAAAATAATAACTGCATTTTTGTGCAAAACTGCGCCCCCAGCCCTGGGCAGTGCCTGTGTGTTCTGTCTTAGATCACTCTTAGCCCATTTCTGCATCTGCTTGTTCATTCCGCCTACAGCTGCTGCAAGACAGCTATCAATGAATACTTAAATGATTTGCATTTGAGATTACAGCTCTGATTTATCTCTCTTATTAAATCTATTAAATAGCCTGATCCCACTCAACTTTCCTCAAACGTGTATAGGGAGGGGAATGCTCTGTTCTGTCAGATCAGACCAAGAGCCAACTTTTGCATCAGTTGTGCCATTGTTTACTGTAGCAAATTGGTCATTGCTGTTAGAGGGAGCTATGATTCTTTTTTCCCTCCCGATTTCCAATAGTAAAAGAGAACTGGATTCAATATTGTTTGCAGAACATGATTTTTATGTCACGCAGTACTGTGTAATGCACATAGTAGTGCTGCAGAAGTGGCTCACATTTAAGGTGTAAGTGTATAACACTGATAGCTAAGTTACTGTCAGCTGCTCTTCTACTTCAGTAAAGTTCATGGGTTGTGTATTCACAATCTAGGGTCAGACTGTGCTGCTTGTACCCTGAAATGAAAAAGTCCCATTGATACTCTCAGAAAAATCTGTGCAAAAGTGAAGATTTTCAAAATATACTTCAGCACTTTTTAATAGCTAAAAATAATGACATATGCCTCCAGCTATTCAGCTCAAGAGGGATTTTTCTTTTCCTTCTCCACTGCTTTCCAAACTATTTTTTGACCTACTCTGCTTCTAAGAAAACTCAGTGTTTCACACCTTTCTTCCTTTCTTCCTTCCTACCAGACTTAGGAAGTTTTCAGGGTGAAATGTAAAATAGACTCTCTCTTTCACAAGCACCCTGTGATGAGAATATGGCTCATTGTTTGGGAATGTCACACTAATGATGGCAGGCAAAGGTCCATGGTTTTTGCTTCTGTCCCTCCTTACAACACCTTTTTCTGCATGCCAACAGCAAAATGATGCAAAGATTGAATTTCTGTTCCTTGTATAATTTTTTACTATTTATTTACAAAGTTTCTAACAAGTTTATTAAAATGATTGACATTATTTTGCATCAACAAATCAGCAAGCTTTTGCAGTTAATTACAGTAATTCAAAATCAGACTTTTTTTTTTTTAATCTGAGTCAGGCCTGAAATAGAATATGAATGTGAAGTTATAATATTGCTGACTATTATAAAAAGTGATTTATTGCATTTTCACCCTCTTTAAATTACATTCTCATTCCCTCTCATTTGAAAGTTGGGTAGGGTAAGAACTATAGTCTGATTTTGTAACAGGTTTTCTATATAGTGATTTAAGAATTTTTCTTTTTTGAAATTTCCTTTGTTTCTCCAGGGCCATGAATGTTCAGCCAGAAATGAAGAAATGAACGGATTTTTTTAAATAAAAGTGTTCTGTGGATCATATGGACTGAGAATAATTTTTACACAGCCTTTATTATCTGTAACACGGAGGTACATGGATTAGTGGTCCTTTTTCCAGCATAAAACACTCCAGTTGAAATCTGTGAGCAAGGTCTCTCAAATTTATTCATTATAATAAAATGTTATTCACTTTTGACCTGATATGAGGAGTAAGTAAGAACACAAAGAAATTGCTGAGTCCACAGTCTAGTTTTTGTAACAATCAGATGATAAATTATGTTAATTTTTATTTAAAGGAGAAAAGCTAGACTTGATTCATCCAAACAATATTTGAACTGAAGTGCCCCTATTTTCCCTGTGCGGCTTCTCACTAGAAGATTAAAACGTTCCTCAGTGATATCTCTCCCACCCTTATCTTTATTGGGATTTTTATTATATTTCAATAAGCATGGACTAAATATTCTTTCAAGTATGAATAAAAATAAAGTTACAAAAGTTCTGTGGCTAAGGGTGGCAATACTAAAACCTAAATCAAGGCATGCCACTTTTCTCAATTCTCACTTTTAATACTGTGCTGGATTTTTCTTTCTACACTAAGGTAAGTCTTAAACCAGTAAAAGGGATGTTTTCTTCATTCTTGAAATGAGCAGAAATTTGCCACACCAAGCATGTGTCGACTCTTGATTAGAAATTCAAACCTTTTCCATAGGAGGGAACTGAGTCATGGGAGCCGTTCTTTCAAAGACTATTGAAGTAAAACATTTTGCACTCTGAAATGGATGAATTGTGTTATCAATACTGCAGGAAGAAGAATAATGAAAAGGAGATGACAGGAAGTATGAATTACAAAGTTAGGGTGCATAAGTTAAAGGTGAATAACTTATTCCTGCATGTGTGGATCCAATATCCCATTAGATTAGTCAAAATGTTGACAGAGAAGTTCAACAGTCCATTAAAAGGCAACTTTTGATGAATGACATTCTGACGTGGACTAGTGGTGAGAAAAATGGTTTGTTTTGTAAATGGCTGAATAAACTCTCACAGTAATCATTTTCCCCCAAGTGTGGATTGGGGTAGTTATTTGGTAGAAATCTTGTGGATCCTAAATACAGCGCTATACTGGGAGGCAATGCTCTTTATGATTATATACTTGGGGAATGCTCTGCCCTAGAAAACTCTATTTTGTGAGTTTAATGCAGAAATGTGGTGGTTTCTCATGCAGAAGTTAATGCAAAAGTTCTTTTTTTTGTAGTATATGGCAGATTTCTTTCTATAGATTTAATCGGAATAAAATATAATGAAAAATATACTATTCTTTGGTAAGCTGAGTAATTTCTGCAGAGGTTATTCAACATCCGAATTTTCTGTTAGCCTCACTTGTAATTTTATTCTTTTTACATATGGGTGTAACAAGTTCTTTAGACTTTTTTCAAAGACAGGTTAAAGAGAAGAATAATACATGTAAGGATGGAAACTAAGTGAAGTGAAAAATGAACTTTCTAGCACCTTCATCTTATGTGGAAAGTTATCCCGTGTTAGGTTGGAGTGTGTGTTTCTTAATGCAGGAAGTATTTCTTGATCTGAGACTTTTCTCAGAAATTAATTCAGTGTCACCAATTTTGAAAAAAAAAAATTGAAGAGACAATAGACCTTTTAATTTACTTTTATTTAATCACAAATATTCTGCTTTTGTTTTCTAAGATGTACATCCTGAATTGTGTGTACTATGGCTGAGCTTTTTATCATTAAATGCTTCTCTTTGCTATTATCTGCCTCCATTTATCTGCCTTGCAATTCTTTCGTATTGTACCTTAGTTTTCCATATTAACTTCTCTCAGTAAAATAGAAAACTGCAGTATCTTACCATTTAGTCAGGCAAAGGTTTATTGCCAAGATTAATTTGTTAGCTAATGCCTCTAAAGCTCGCTGTAGTTGAAAAGTGTTGTTAAGCTGTTAAGCCTCGGTTATTAAGATGTGTGTTTGCTTTATTCCCACTTTACCTCAGAAACCTGTATGACCAAACCCTTCCTGCATGGATGATACCTCTGGTTTACCTGGTCCTCAAAGTGTTTCTTTTAATCTTTGTAGAAAAGGTACCATCATATCTGCTTCTTTTGGTAATGTGTGATCTTGGGAGCTAGAAGAAGTTAATCCCCACGATCTGTACTTTTTGGAGGTACACAGATTGCAAAACATAAGCTTAACAGCATTTTTAGAAACTAACAGGAGTCAGCAAAAATCTTCAGACAGTATTGTGAAGAGAAGCCAGTTTGTGACTCATGCCTACACCATGCACTCATTGCACCCCTTTGCCACACTGCAAATCCGGGTTCTCACTGTGGAAAGCACTGGGAGCTGTGGATCCCGGGATTTTCTGAAATCTGTACTGTGAATATTGTGTACTTAAAAGAGAGACAATAATTAGACACAATACTAGCCAAGGGCTCGTGACACGAGTTCATTAATGTGGTCTTCTGTGTGCTGCTTCTTTTGCAGCACAGGCTACTGCTGGTTTTATTCCATTTCTAAAATGGGAATGACACCCAAATTGTCATCCTGCTTGAATCAGCGTGTTTAATAATGCAAGGTGTCCTGCTTCAGTAAGAAAAATGCTAATAAAAGTACATAATTTTTTTCTGTTTATGGACTAGTAACATGCCTAAGATGATAATCAGCAATCACCTAACAATCATCAACACTCTTAAGGTTTCAAACAGGAGTAACATAGTTTCATTGCAGTTATTGTGGCTTGTCACAAACAGTAGCAATAGAAGGGTAGTCCTCACCCTTTTTTTTGTTGGTTTTTTTTTGTTTTGTTATTTACCAAGCCACTTTTGTTGCCTTAGCATCTTCTTGATTAGACTTTTAATCTGTAGTGAACATATTTTAGATTATGTGGTAGATATATAAGCTGGGAGAGAATCACTAATATGTGCAGGAACGTGTCTTAAGGAGATTTCACTATAATACACACGGGGAAAATGTTTGTGGTAATTGAAGGCAGAATCTGGTCTCTTTTGACTATTTAGAAATACATGAGGGATTTGTGCATGACTAAGAGTATATCTAGGATATACTCTAAATGTCTGTGGAAATGGTCGGGTACCCAATTTCATCCTTCTTTGCACCAGTGTAATTTCAGCATAATGAATATCAGTCCTGTTTCGTTTAAATCCTGAGTGCAAGAATGAATCCACATAAAATAATTTCTGATTAAACACATACAGGTTTCATTGCAACAGAATGAGTCATCACTGTCAAGGCCTGATTGTAAAAATTACGTCAAATAAAATGTAATACATGATTGTATTAGGCTTTGCAGACAGGAATAGTAAGATATCCCAAAGAAACCATGTGTGATATCAGATGTGGTCATTTGTCTTCCTTCTAAGTGATAAGCTCTGACACCACTTCATTGTCTGTGCCCCACTGAGCAAGTGTCCGTGTATAAAAGAAGTTCTTAATGTGCTGGAAGGCACTGAAAAATGTTCCACCAGATTAGGAACAAACACAATTTTATTACATAAATTGTGGATTGTAAGGAAGAAATACTTTCCTTTTCTAAGTACTGCAACATCTAGTAACGTGCAGGATAACTCTTAAATGGCTTTCACAAATGTACTTTTTGTAGTCTGGTTTTGGTTTTGTTTGTTTCTTCTTAAACAACTACTTCTAGAGCTTGATTTGAAATGGTAAGAATGATAGAAGTAACTTAATTTAATTTAACCTGTCATTATGCATAACCAAGTAATTCCTTCCTCTTGGGTATGAAGTCTTGATTTTTCAGGTAATCAGGACTAAAATCAGAAAGAAATGTATGGACAAATTTTATATTTGTTTCCAGTGAAGCTGGATTTACTCTGAAAGATGATATTGGTGCTTTATGGGGACATGAGGTGAAATTCTGATGTGATAACTGCTTTGGTAATAGAAGCACTTGGCCAGTGTCTTTACTCATCTTCTATGTAAATGTTCCTTGTGTAGATACTCTCTCCCAGTCTGTAAAATTAGGATTAAGAGCACCCGTCACTTCCTTGCATGGACGGTGAGAGTTACAGTTAACAAATGACCATAAAGAACATTGTAGTGGATGTGTAGAACAATAATTTGCTTGTGGGTGTTTTGCCGATAACAATTTTTCCTTTCATAACTCCATTTATTGATAGAATAAAGTACTTTTATGGCCTGCAAGGCAGTTTTGCACAAACGTGCTCAGTTATTCTTGTAGATATCCATGCTTCTACAAACACTTCATGTATGCATCAGTAATGCTTTCAGCTTTGCAAATACAGGTTACACATTGATGATTAAATATTTTGTTCCACACATCTAATTAACTGGGGCTTTATTTCTTTTTAGTGAGTAGTATTCTACTCTACAGTTGTCCTATTACTCTCTGTGGGAATAATGTATTTACAGAATAAAATGATGACAATCTTTTAAAAAAAATTTAGTAAAACTTATAAAAAAGTTAAAAGTACCTTTTCCAGGTGCAAATCTTAAACACTTGAAAATTAGGAATAGCAAGATGAGAAACTGCCTTAAGCCTCAGATTGTTTTCCGCATCATATCTTCATTGTTATCCTGTCTTCAATGACAAAACCAACTATTATTTTTTTTTCTGCTGGAAACACATTTCATTAAGAATATTATTTAAAGTGCAACTCCACTGTAAGACTAACATATAGGTGGATTTTGTAGATAACTTTGGTAAAGATGTAAAGGACATACCTTGTCTCTAGCATTGTAAAACTAGTCATAATTTCCATTGCATGGAGAGAATGTAGAAGCATCTGCCTTTGGGAATTGAAAGTAAACTATTAGCCAAAAGTTATTCTCTGAATTAAAAATCTATGGTAAAGATATCCTATGCAAAGAGAGGTTTTGAGACATTTGGATGTTTTGTATTGCTAGGATCTTGTTTCACTGCAGAGAGAGAAATCAGTGGTTGATGCCATGGTTTTTTTGCTCTGTGACTTCAGTAATTGCTACAGCCCCTCACTGGGCAGGAATTATTTCCTAGTTGGTATTTTTCCTGAAAATTAGAAACCAGAAAATATCAGCAGTATAGCACATAAATAGTTACCTGCATGGCTGAAAAAATTCATGCTTCTTGTGTGTCTAGTTCTGTATCTAATCGTGTGGTGATTTTGGGAGCAATCATATCCAAAGTGAGTAGATTTCAATGCATTTTAGATTTCTTATGTACCAGATGCAAATTTCATACAATGATACCTAAGGAAGTGTATTTGGATAAAACTTACTCAAGACTTTCTTAATGACCAAATACATAACCTATATCATCACACCAGGATCATCTGCAAAATGACTCATTCAAAGATGCCTTAAAATAAAGCAGTTCTTCATTACCTATAATGAAGCATTCCCACATTGTCTGCAAAGTAATAAATTAAACCTTTTTTTTAAATAAACAAACAACAAACCAACAAAAAAACTCACAAAACTTGTAGTATTTTAAATGTGTTTCATTCCTAAGTTCTTAAGCAAATATTTTCTAGGCAAATCTAGGCTGCATCAGGTACACAATTTTGTTTGTTGCTGTGAAATAGAGCTTCTAATTCAACAGTAATTTAGATAGATTCAGTTTGTGGTTTGTTACTATGTGATTTGACATGGACACACGCCCTCCATGCAACATTTCTTTCACCTGGGAAAATTGGGTAATGAACTAATGAAGGTGTTCTTGGCTGATAATGCTGTCTGTTTTCAGAACAGAGCAATTATGCAATCTTTTTAGCACTCAATGTCTATCTAAACAAAATCAATGCAAAAATAAGGGCTATTTACAGTGAAGTATTGTTATTTTACGTGGTTTGTGTATTTCTCTGAGAGTCTGAAATGATATTGAAATGATACAGTATAAAAAACTCAGGAGCTTTAAAGCCAGCTGTCTAATGGCCACCTGATTTTCTCTCAGCTCAAGTAATTCACCAGCACTTGTCTGCCTCCATACAAATGTAATGCTTATCATTTCTGCATTTTACCTTTTCTTTTTAGAAGAAAAGCTTAATTCTATGCATCTCAAAACTAGACTTGATTTGAATTTACATGATTTCAAAATTGTGAGTTAGGACTGGATTAACACTTCCAAATTCTTTATTTACAATAATAAAACAGGAGTTTTGGAGTCTGAGCTTTTTTTCTATTCTTATCCAGTTTTCTCCTACATCAGTGAATTCTTCAAAAGGGCATAGAAAATTGTTTGGACAATGCTTTCAAAATGTAATATGCTGTGTAAGTGCTGATTTTTTCTATTACCTATCAAAGCAGAATAAAGGGCTGAATTCTTATTGCTGTTAGAATTATGGTCAAGATGAAGGTCTATTCAGACTATCAGCTGCTTCACAGACTTTAACCTACAAATTAAGGTAAGGAAAATTCAGATTAAATATGCAAAATGCCTTGATAGTACAACTAAGTATCTTGTGGATCCATTCTCTAAAAGCTATCATGGTGCTTCTGAAATGTTAAGCTTCTAAATTTATACTGAAGAGAAATCTGAAAGAGCAAAAGCTCTCTTATGTATTACTTAGGAACTGGACAGTATTTTTTCCTTTTCCCAACTTTTTTATTTTCAATGGTTATATTTTTAAAAAGGAAAAAACCCTAAAACCTCTTCATTTTTAAGTTTGCGTAGAAGGTAGAAGTATGGAATGGTGTTATGAGTTTAAATAAAATATTTCTACTGTAGGCTTTTAGGTTTTTTGATCAAGTACTGAATTATCTAGTTCATCTGAAGGAATTTTTACTAAGTGACTCTGATAAAACATATTCCCTGGAAACGTTTCAGGTCAGTTTGGATGCGGCTCTGTGCAACCTGATCTGGTTAAAATTGTTCCTGCCCATTGCAGGGAGTTAGACTGCATGACCTTTAAAGGTCCCTTCCAACCCAAACTATTCTATGAATCTATCTGTTTTTACATTATTTCTGAATTTTTCTTTTAGTAGAAGATTTGTCAGTTGTTCTAAAGGCTTCTATAGATGTTATATTTGTTGCCAATCTACTCTAGGGAAGTACTGTGATGTTGACTGCTTTTCAATTTTGTCTTAGGTAACATCTTTTAATGAAATTAAGCTTGACTTTTTATGTTCTCATGCTGTGGAACAAAATAATGCTAAAACTCCATGGAAATGGTCTGTAATTCCTGTTTTCCATGTGGTGGTAGAAGAATTTCAAAACATTATAGAAAGTATGTACAGAAAATAATCTATTGCATCATTTATTATATCTCTGATGCATTTCTGAATCTATTTTCTAATATGGCTGAATTTGTTGTATACAATTCAATTTAACATATGTGAATGAAGTATCTCAGGCTAGGTGACCGAGTTTTCCTCTCTACAGACCTCAAACAGCAGCACTGCATGCATCATGTCCGTGTGTCTCTGTTCCTATTAACACAGTGCTTGAAACCCCCAAAGAGGGAACAGACCCCGTATCATTATTGACTCTGTGTGACAGAAACTTATGTGAATGAGACAGAGCTCCTTAGACAGAGAGTTTGACATGGAAACAGCATCCCTAGTAATGATAAAGAAGTATATGTTATGTTTCCTGAGGGTTTTCCCTAATAATACCTGTAGGGGAATAAGTAATGGTGTGGGTAATGTTATGTATAGCAATGTGTGTGCACCTCTAACATGATGCAAGAGAGCCAAATCTTTCCATAACTTGTTCTCCTATGTGTTCATGACACCATTAGTGATAGGTAGGACAGAGCAGTAGTTTGCCCAGTATTTAGTACAATGCTTGTAGTGTTTTGTTGTCACCCTTTAGGACTTCATAAAACTTCATAGATCTCTTTCTTAGCATTCTTACCCTGCAGTTGTTTTTGCATGTGAATATTTCTGAACAGTCAGGTCTACAAATAGGAAAAAAATATTTGTAGGACTGGGCACAGCTAATTTATTAAAGGAGCTAGACTCATTAATTTATTACAGTACATCTAGTATTGTCCCATTTTGTCTTCAGACTATTATCAGTTGAAGAGACTTAAATTTCTGTATGTCAACTTCAATGAATTGTTGAAAACTGTTCAGGCTGACATGCTATGTGTGAGGGCACTGAGATCCACTGCTTTTGGTGGGAGTAGCATGTGGTATGTTCTAACTGTTGGTACATATTTTGACTTATTTCTCTGTGCTGGCAATGTCACTGAGACTACACAGCAGTATTATACTTTCCCATTATGATGTATAGGATAACTAGTTGAATATTCTTAACTGCAGAATTACAAGAGATTGAATATTAATCTACATGACCTCCAAAGAAAAAAGAAAAAAAAGCACCAAAAAAAAAAAAGCTTTTCAAAAATATAAACTATATTTCAAACCTAAAGTTCTTTTATAAACAGCTAGTGACTGTGTGACCTTAGGTATATGGCACGGTTATCTCTGCCTTAGCTAACTGGTCTGCATCGCACATGTCGTTACCACTTTGCACCGTGCCAGGCACAACCCCTGCTCTGAATCTGATTTCCAGCAAATATTGAATCATTTAACCCTCTGTCTTTTAAACTATGGGGAATATGCACAGACGTAGATGACAACACTCATGTTGACACCAGCAAAGCCATAATTTTGCTGTGTGCAGTTTGAAATTATTCCTGTGATACTAAGGTACATGGAACTACTGTATGTGTGTGTTGATCATATGCAGATTCCCTCTGCGAGCCTTCAGCTCTTTATTGAGCTGCATGTAAGTTCATTATCTTCCATGCGTTTTTATATTCATTTGCCTTTTGCCTCTATGTATTTAAAGTTAAGATCTACATAAACATTAGTTATGTGCACTCAGCAGATAAGATAAATACTGACTAGTGGTTAAAACTTGCTGGTAGGCTGATAATTACGATTAGTTTTGAGAAGATTCAGAGGTGTTTCTTGCAGTTGATGCCTGTGTTGTGTGTCCAAACTGAAACATCCACATTTATGAGTATTAAACATCTTGCATGAGGACTGAGCATTTTCTCTAACTCAAACACGCACATCATTAATTTTTAACAAATAAATATAGATTTCATCTACTATTGATGGGGAAAAAAGGCTTTTTTGTTTGTTTTCTGAGAAAATAATAGTTACTGAATCTTAAATTAAGCTTGGGGAGCAATAGTTATAGTTTGTTGAACACTGGGGAATAGTTAAAGGCCACTTGGTTTCCTTTTCTGAAAAAAGTGCAGGCTGAACCAGATATTGTTTAAAAGGTTACTTGGATTGTTATGAGTCATGGAAGGTGGAGTGAAGTTTGGTTTCTTTGTTTAAGAATTGTCATGTAGCATTTAGAAAGGGATGTACGTGTAAACTTTGCATGATTATTTCTACTTCCCAGCAGTGCTATTTCTTTATCCCTAATCTGTATAAAATCAAATATTTCTGCTTCCTGGGAGATCAAATGTTTGAAAGGAGTGATGTGTCTCAGGTGAGAGGAAGCTACCTTGCACTGAAGTTCTTGCTACAGCTGTATGCCCTTCCATTTGAAACGCAGTTTTGTTACCCTGTTTAAAACAAAGGGATCTGAAGCCTTTGCAATAGGATTGTTTTATTAATTGGTTGCATAGTGCTATTTAAAGAAACCTACTTGATTTTTCCTCTGTTATGTTCACGTGTGTATCTATGATTCATCAATTTAGAAAGAAGTGCTGTCACATTAGCAGAGGAAGAGCATCCTGTATTCAGACAGATGCCAATCAAAGCTCCAAAGCCCATTTCCAGTGACAGTGCTAAGCACGGGGATGAATATTCCGCTAGAGTTCACTCTGGAATGCAAATGTTGCTGCAAAGGCCTCAGGCTTTTGGCTGAGGAGCGGCAGGGAAAGGGATCCACCTGAGGAGCCCAGGTTTGACACAGTTGGATTGCATCCAGCTTGGAGTATCGCTGTGCCTTCCTGTAGAAGCTGGAGTTGCTGATAACTAATGAGGTCTGTACCCTGCTCAGAGTGCTTGCTGACAGCATGTCACAGAGCAGCGGTGTAATATAAATAATAAGATTTGCTCTGTTTTCTTTATTGCTCTTTGTTGCTTTTATTTTTATCTGCTTCCTGCAAGAGATGGGTCTGGATTGCTTGCTCTGGTGCACACACTTTCTTTTTCACTGGCTGTCTCTCTCTGTCTCTTGACAGGTGTAAGGAGGATCCTAAATATAGAAGCCACCCGTCAGTTGGCTTCAGCAATCAGCAAGCACTGATTTAGTATTTCTCTTAACCAGCTAAGCTCCAGAAGGGTGTTTCTTTTAAACATTTATAAATTTATTCCACTGCAAGCTTTCTTTAAAATTATTAACAAACCAGGTTATCCTATAGCATGAAGAATACCATTAACAGGCATGTTCCAGAAATTATCATTGTCAGGAATGGCTCTTGCAATGGAAAGGAGAAAAAATGCTTTTTGTTTTAGCAGTATAGTTGATGGTGCAGTATCTCAGTGGGGAAAACAATGAGGCCAGGTGTAAGTACAATCTCCAGTTCTTAGGTGAACACACTTGCAGACATAAGTAGCTACACTCTTTCCTATGCATTTTTCCTTGTGAGAAGAAACTTAACTGCAAATGAACTGATTAGCTGGGATTTGAGAAATGGAGTTGTGCTGGTACTGAATGTTTCTAGTGCTCAATAAAAGTATTTTTAACACAGAGTAAAATTTTTCTTTATGTTCATTTTGTTATGCTGCTGAGGTCAGCACAAAAATACTGATTCTTAATAATCAATTGGCAAAATTTAATAGATTACCATTGCAAAAAGCTCTAATTAGAATATTTGGAAAAAAGAGGTGCAACACTACATGAAAGACAACTTACACATTTTCAGTTAGTCTGTAGGCAGGTGTCTCAAATTTTCTCTTCCTTGTCACCAGTTGCCATTAATATTCATAGAAATTTTTCACAGCTTACAGAGAAGATCCTAAAATTCAGTATCTAATTGTGACAAGTGAGTTGCATGTGATTAAGGCCCTTTTTGATACTAATCTGCTTTGATTTTTTATGTTTTGTGATCGTGATACACTTACTCTAATACTATTCTAATATTCTAGTAGATTAAGCGTTGTGTTAAACAGGAACACTAGAGAAGTCAGTGCCTTTATGTAGCTCAGAAAGGCAGTAGTACTTTTTTCATGATAGTTGTAGTGGTTACATGTGGTCGGTCTGGTTGTGAAAAATTCTGTAGCAAAATATAGCATGTGTTGCTTATGCTTATGTAAGGTTTTATTTTTGGTAACCAATGCTCCCTATACCCAGGTATGAGAAATGACCTGTTTCTCTATTTCTCTTTTTACTGTTCTATAAATCTGTATAATTTATTGGAAGCTTATGCTGGTCTGGGATGTCTGGCTGATGGAGCATGATTTAAACCCCAGAAAGTAAGAGGGCTGCTAGATGAAATAGCAGGACTGGCCCTGAGGAAAGGAAGAATGGTTTAAGGTAGAAGATGTTTCCAATAAAATGTTGTTTTTTCAAATTTGGCACAAGAGGTTCTGTGATAAGTCTAACGTTTTTAATACAGTTAGTCTCAAGTTTTATACCTGAAAATCCAAACTGCATCTAATGCACCTTCTGGATGGAAGCTCTTTTGCATTTCACAGATCAGAATTTGAACCCACTGAAGTCTATAGTTTTGCTCATGAGCTTTGGTTTTTGGGTTCAAGAAAAACTGATTAGTCTTCAGTGTGAACTCATGTAATCTGACTATGCCTTCTCAAAGGAGCAAACCAGAATTGCCATAAGCTGATAATGCAGCTACCAGAGCTGTTACAGTTTTAGCTGTAACCAGCAGTTGCATGTGTAGGCAAACATATCTTTGCTGTGGTATGAGCCACCAAATTGGAAGGGAGAACTGCTTCTTTAAAAATGCTTTTACATCTAATACCTAGAAGTTTATTTACTTCTCAGTCTTCCAAATTTATTTTTCAGTGTAGCACTATGGTTTTTTTTAGCTTGCTGGAGACCTGGCTAGATTCTGTCTGCCTTTGACATATCCTTTACTGGATACAGTGGGAAGAACTTTTCTGCTGAATTTTGTTTTACTAGCCTGGTGTTTGCCAGACAGAAAAGCTGGTAGTCTCCCCTCATGAGCACTGTCACAACATACAGGAGTGGTGTTGTGGCTGTATGTCTACACAGTTCTTTGCCCTTTATCCAGGGCAGAATCCACATACTCTACTTTCACCTTTTCATACTCTAGATACGTTTTCTAAATAGTATAAAAAATTGAGTGAATGATTTTTCTGTCAACCTCCAATGACATTAAATCTGGTCCATATCCAGAACATGTGAAAATATTTCTTTTGTATCTTATATCATAAAAAGCAAAAAATAATGCTTGTTCAGGAAAACTCATACTAAAACTGCTCCTAGCAAAAGAAAAAAAAAAGTTTAATTTGTAAAAGTTAGGAAACTATCTTTCTAATAAAACCACATTTTAATCTACCTACCTGTCTATCTATCTATCTATCTATCAGTCAATCTTTTGATATTTCTATCCATTTATCTATTTACTGGGATGAAGTTGGGGATAAGAAACAGCGCCTATAACTGGATTAAGGATCTAAGAGGTTTACAAGGAGGATGTAAGGGTTCTTTGTGAGCAGAATGACTAAGACTGTTAATAAAAATAGACCAGTTGGTCATGTTACATGCTTGGTAGTATTGTGCTTGATGTGCAAATGTATGGAACAAAGAGAATCACTGGGATTCTGTAGCATTAGGTAGGGGTGGTTTGCAGTGCTGATAGTGATATGAGTATATGTTTGTCCAAATAAAGAGAGGAGGAACTCTAGAAGCGGAGTTGATAACCCCTTATGCTGTACTAGTTATTGAAGTGACACTCAGAACATTTTTGTATATACACATTTTTGGGTACAAGGTAGGTTTTGTCTCCCTTTTCTATGCTGGTCACTAGAACCAGGCCAGAGCAGTCAGGGGGACGATGCACAAGCCTCAGACTTTTTCAGACAGCAGAGTTACAGATTGGAGGTATAAATCTTGACAAAAGCACAGTCAGTTGTGATTTTCCCACAGAGAGAAGGAGCCCTTCACTGTTTTCAAAACAGACTTGTGACTAACAGCTAGCTGTATAAATAATGGAGATCTTGTATCTTATGGGATGCATAAGAATTATCCTCTCAAGCTGCATGGCAGTTCCATAAGCAAACAAAGTGTTTGCTTTCCAAAGTGCTGGATAGTTTTTAAAAGGTTTTCTCTGCTCTCATTTAATAGTACTTGTATTATTGGAATTTACATTTAAGCAATTTCACACCTTCAGACTGGGGGAACATCAAGTATTTTATTTGTTAATGTGAAAGTAAGATATGTCCTCAATGCTGAATTCTAGTCCCTGCTTTTAAAGGTAATGGTGAACAAACCCATCCTCTTGTGAGGCATTGTTCCCACACTCTTAGTGCAGCAGTATTTTGGGTTTGTATCCCAAGAAATAGAACTCTTCATGGCAAGAGCTCCATGGGAGAGGCCAAATTCAGTGCTGTAAAGTAAAAGGTTCAGAAAACAGATGGGCATGATGGTGGCTTTAAGAAGCAAGGAAGAACTGTGATCCTCATGTCTGAGTGCAAACCTACGCTGTGGCAATTACATAGTATCATTTTTTCTGTCATTTCTGGCTTAGGATTTACAGGATCTCAGAGCCTGTAGGTCAAACATATGCCTCCGGTTCTCCTTTCCAACAGGAAAAAAAAAATAAAAACTCATGTTTCTAAATGTTTTTCTTTGTGTTGAGTATTAAGATTACTTTAGCTGTTAGGAACATTACTCTTAAATGAAAAAACCCTACTCCATGTCTATTCTGACACCTCCCTTTGTTCTTTGTAAAGTGGTTGCTTGTACATGATAGTGTTGTCCACAAAACATTTTTCATTTCAGGTTCAAACTCAGATACTTCTTCTAAGAAAATGAAAGGGTTAGTGCTTCAAGAAAACAGGTCTTATAAATTGAAATTGTAATCTCTGTTAAGACAAAGCATCAAACAACTGTGTGCATCAGACTGTGATTACGTGTGCCTTTTGAAAACAATTTATAGACCAGAGCCTTCAGTATTTATTTGGAACATTTAGCCCAATCCTCTGACAGTGATGTACATGTGCACACCATCTTTCACCAGACGATGGTCCACGGGCAGGATCTACCCAAGTGTCCCTGTCTGTGACACAGAGTGGCTGGCTACAGCTATGCCATCCTGCTCCCAGGTGTTGGAGAGCCAGTACTGGTCCAGCAGCTGTACCAGTATGTCAGTGGTGTGGAAGGCATAGGTTGCAAAAGGCAGAGCAGGTCTGGTATAATAAATTCATAGCTTTCTCCTGTGAGTCTACATTCAAATGGGTCAGGAAATCTCAAATGCAGTGTAAACTGCTCTCCCCAGCAAAACTTCCAGGAAGAACTACCCTCTCTGTTTATCAGGGAAGACTTAGAAATGCAGGCATCAGTTGTAATTGACACCTGCTTGCCTCTGTCCTGGGGAAACTACTCAGTGCAGTGTATGATGTTAAACTAAAGTGTCAACATCAGCACAGCTGTAAACCCATCAGCTGTAGACACAAATGCAGAACAACTAAAATCTATGTGTTAAACTTTCTGGGCCCTGCTTCCATCAGGGAAAGGAAATTGAGAACCCCATAGGAAAGTATTCTTTGTCCTGAATAGCCACATACCTTAAACCATTGATAGCCTTTATACTTACTGCCCTGTTAGAAAACTTCTCTGACCACAGTCATCCCATTTCTAGTTCAAGAATTAATCCCTTGGTGGCTGAAGCACAGAAGTGGCAAATCCTTGTGTAGCATGATCCTCTTAAGGGAAAAGTACATATACAAGAGTTGTGGCTCTGCAGAGTGCTTAGCGGGGCACTTACAGAGAGACTCCCACCTGTGGCTTGTCCAAGCACTTGGTTTGTTTACATGCCTTGTAACTGTAGGGATAGGATGGGGAGATAAAGGAATACTTGCTAGGAGAGTTGGTACCTGGCAGTGTGACAGCTTGAGTGTCCCAAGTTTGCAATTAGTCTTTGTAAAGAGAGATTTGTAAGATCTTATGAATCACTTGTGATCAAACTAATCTTGGGTTGTTTGATTAAGGAATTTAATCTAGATTTCTGAAATTGCTTAGAACTTAATGATAAAAATATAACTTCCATATTTTGATTATTTATATGCTTTTTTCACATCAGAAAGTCAGGTTCTTAAAACTAATAACACAGTAGAATAAATGCTTCTTATGTATGTCCTTTTGGAAGATTTGTTTGTCCACACATCATGATGTTGCAGCAGGCAACAGACAGTAAATGTATTTTTCCCAGGCTTGCCTGGGAAGGACTGCCTGGAACTGCAGCCCTGACACTCCAGAACTGTGTAGCTCTCAAAGGACAGCTGAAAAAGGGTGGCAAGACAGCACAGCTTTGTGTTCACTGCACTTTATGTGTTAGCTTTTGGTGTTGCACATTCAACTTTTTAAAAGAGGTGTCAGGGATTTTTCTATTCCTAGTTCCAGCGAGAGCCCCTCCTCTTCTGGAGCTGTTGATACAGTGTGGCTTAGGGTGACATGCCAAAACATAGCACTTCATAAACAGTCACCACGTTTTTAATGGTTTTCATCAGGAGATATTTGCTGCTTGTCAAAGTGTCAGTCTGACGAGTAGAAGGACTGAAATGCACACTGAGAACAGCAGCACGGGCAGGACTTCCTCACTTTGCTGTTTCCATCCGTGCTTTCTAGCATTAACAACGGTATTAGTTTTAGTGGCCCCCAGCCCCACTGTAATTCTGAAGTCTGTCAAGAGCAGAGTGTCAGTTCTGGACATGGTGCAAGTGTTGTTGATGTTGCGGGAGAGCAATCCCAGGGCAGCTGTGAGAGTCAACTGCAGTGTCTGACGTGCACAGGGCCACCTTTGAAGGGTGTCTGGAGGCAGTCCAAAATACTTGCTGGAAGGTGTCACTAGCTGTCTCTCTCTTTCTTTTCCCTTCTTTTTAATGTGCTTTGTCACCTCTCGTAGATGTGAGCAAACTCCAGCCAGCCAGACTGTGACTCTGTTTCTGCAGTGTTCTTGCTGTTCCTCTCAGCGCTGCTCTCTTCTCCTGCACAAGGAACATAAACCAGTGCAGGGCTGAGAGGGGACGAACCTTGGCTGTGTCCTCGGTGCATTTGTTATGCAACTTAGCCAGTAAAGGAAGCTGGCAGATGCGATTCATTCCTGAACTAGCATGTGACATACAAAGTTGAATTTCACAGCAACTGCTCTCGCCCAGCTCTGACATCGAGCGTCATGAAAAAAAGGTAATACATTTCTGTGCTCTAAGGACGTATTTCTTCTGTCTCTGCCAGGAAGGGGTAATGACAACAACCTCAATCTGCAGAGATCCAAGAAGCAAGGGCTTCCTCTAGAGCCTTAGACTGAAACTTGGTTTCCTTGAGTCTCTCTTCCAAACTGCAAGAGTAAAACACACAGATACTGAATTAATTTCAGATTGCAATGCAAAGACTTTAAAGTAGTAGACACTATTTAAATATGTTTCATAAACTAGTGTCTCTATGTGTATAAATATTTATCTTCTTCAATTCTATTATAACCAACATAAAAAAACTTCAACACAAAGTGTGTTTCTATGAGACAAGCTTTCCTTAGTAGTGAGGAAAATTAGTTACAGTGTGATTCAGGTGTTACTAAACATAGGGTTAGTAACATATAAGCTGCCACTTTTTCTCTGAAACCTCTCCTTGTCTTTCTGCACCTGGAAAGATTAAGCACCTTTTCTACACAGATGAATAAAAGCGAGAAGAAGCACTCTCTTCCATTTACACTGGAAGACAGTTGATCATAAAACTAGTGTTCTGGTACCTAGTTCTGGATTTATTCACTCTCAGCTTGTCATCTTCCTCAAGCACGCAGTGGTCCTGGCAATTCTTCTTGGATTGTGCTATTGCTGCTAAATTCATGACAGTTTCTTGTGGATCAAGACTGATAGGTGGCTGTGGAGTCCAGTAAATAGGATGTGGAGGCTGTTTTTTAACAGAATATAGTCAATATACTGAGATTAGTGACAAACTATTAAGGTAGCAACTCATCTGATCTGCTTGCAATTTGAACCTGGATCTAGTAATTAATTTACATATCAAAATATTTCTGAAAATAAAATCCCATACAAAAAATGTGCCAGCAACATTGTCAGACTAAAATCCTACCTCAGTCTGAGCAGCTCAATAGACTATTTGAAGACTTAACCATTATACAGAAATATTCAGATTTTTTGTAGTACAGAATTCAAGAGTGTTTATTATATGAATGTGCTGCTCTGGTAAAGATTATAAAAACAATATTTCTTGAATGACTGAACCATAAATGCAACTCAGCTTTTTTGTTTGTTTGATATGCATTTTCTTTTTCTGGATTTTAATCTTATCCCAAAGGGCACATTTATCACACAGATTTTAGTAATCAGTAAAACTTTAAAAACGGTAGAGATTATAGTTGCACATGTCTCGCAGTTGTGTCTCAAAAGACTGTGCAGAAAAATTTACAAGTGGGAAAAAGAGAGAAAGTGAAGGTTGGAGATAGCACATTATCACAGCAGTGTAGGCATACAAAAGGATTCAGATTCTGAACTTGGAAAATGTTAAATAATGGTAAAATAGGGTAATAGCCCTCCCCCCCCAAAAAAAAGAAAAGACCACAGGGCCTACAGCAGTAAAACTTAAAAAAGACTTGTTCAAAGAGCATCCTGAAAAACTAAATGCAAATTCCAACCCTTTTGATTTTAATGTATATCTTTAAGACCATGGGTTAATAGAAAAGATGGCTACTCAGTTTTCATCAGCCAACCATGTCCCCAACCTCACAACATTTGAACTTCATTATCCCCAAGCAGTTGTCAAACTGTCACCTTTGCATATCCCCAAGGAAGCATAAACAGAGCATTAGTTAGTTAGACTTACACAGTCTGTAAATGTGCAGGTCCAGACAGCAGATATTTTAGAGCTCTAAAGGGACAGCCTCTGAATCTGTGGAAGTGATTGTGGTTTAACCCCAGCCAGTAACTGAGCCCCACACTGCCACTTGCTGGGATAGGAGAGAGAATCTGAGGAGTAAAAGTGAGAAAACTCAAGGGTTGAGATAAAGACAGTTTAATAGGGAAGGCAAAAGCTGTGCACACAAGCAAAGCAAAGCAAGGAATTAATTCCCCACTTCCCATGGGCAGGCAGGTGTTCAGCCACCCCCAGGAAAGCAGGGCTCCATCACATTCAGTGGTCACTTGGGAAGAAAAATGCCATGACTTCAAATGTCTCCTCCCTTTCTTCTTCTTGCCCCCATTTCATGCTGAGCATGACGCCTGTGGTCCGGAATACCCCACAGGTCAGTCGGAGTCGGCTGTGCCAGCTCTGTCCCCTCCCAAATACCTCTCAGCATCCTCTCTGGTGGGGTGGGGTGGGGTGAGAAGCTCAAAGGGCCTTCATGCTGTGGAAGCACTTCACCAATAAATAAAATATCCGTGAATTATCAACACTGTTTCCAACACGAACCCGAAACACAGCCCCATGCTAGCTACTATGAAGAAAATTAGCTCTAGTCCATCCCAAAACAGCACAATTATCTACTGTAAGTCTTCAGTGTCAGAGGAAATACTTGATATTTTAAGGGAAGGGAAAAAAATAAAAAAGAAAAAAAATAATTAGAACAGAGATTGACCTGGGGAGATAGCAAGCAGTTATTCTGTTCTGGAAAAATATGTAAATGATGTCAGGAGTTATTACAGAATATTTCAATTGACATTATGGAAGTAACCAAAATTACTGTTGAATAAATATTATGAATTAAATTTAGTCATTTTTAGCAAAAGAAAATTGGAGAAAGATCTAATATGAAATGCATAATAAAAGTCTAAAATCATCCATTTAAACACCATTTAGGTACTGTGAGCATTCAGACAGTAGCAAGTGAACAAATTTGACCCTGCTGCACAGTGTCTTGGAAAGTCTAGAAGAAGATCTGTGCAATGTTCTCATTGTCAATTCATTAAAAATAATCACTTTTGAGAGAAGAAGATAGAAGAATATATAAAAGTTTTTGGGAGGAGAGTTATTTGGAAACTACTGACAGGCAAAAAAAGGGCAGCTGATATGAGGTGAATGAGTAGCCATATTACAGGAAAAAAACATTCTCAGAAAGAAAGAAAAAGTCTCAGAAATGAAACAAAGTATTTATATAAGCATCTCTACATTTCCCAAAGTGCCTCTGGGCTTCGATGTTTGAGGTTAGGCTTTTGTAAAGGAACGGCTCAGCCAGTTTGGAAAATCAGTCTATTTTGCCATGTCTTGCATATCTATGCGAAATAATTACACTCTTAGAAAAGTCTTGATCATAAAACCTGCAAATTTAAGACATTAAATGTAGACTTGTAGACACCTTTGATTTCTCTCTGCAGCTTGTTAGGAAGAATATGAGTATGAAAGAACTGGAGAAAATACAAGGATCTCTTTTTAAAAATCTAAAAATTGGAGTGTAAATCTTTAGAAAGGTAAAAAAAACCCCTAAGTATACATAGTTCAGAAGAGAGAAGACTGTAGTCCTGTGGTCATGGTCTATATATAAGCACCTTCAAGATATCGATATAAACAGGGAAAGTGGTTTACAGACTTCCAGTAGAAAGTGGTAAAAATGTATCTTTAAACTAAGGAGCAGGGAGGGAGGAGAAATAAAAGTATTTACAAAAAGATTTTAGATCATAAAAGGGAATAGAGAGTGCAATAGACAACCACTGGCAAGAGTAATTAGTAAAGACCTACATTTTATGCAAAATAAATTCCAGCAGCCATCATCACCCTTATTATTGCAATATTTTATTTTACTTATCCCACATCTGCAAGATCAAAATAGTTTCTTGCCATCTCTGGGTAATGTGAAACGTGGCGTGGTGGCATCACAAAGATGACATAACTGCATGCAGGGAACAGCACTGTGGCTCATGGTCCACGGGTGTGGCTTTGTCACAAAATGTATGATAACAGTAATGATGACAAAAGTAACGTAATTAGTGTGCAGGTGACTATTTTCTGCTTTGGCTGTGTCTTCCATGCGAGTTCAACAGGGTAAGAGGCAATTGCAGGTGGGGATTTGTGTTGCAAACAGCACTGTGATCTGAATGTGGGTTGCCTCTAGAAATGGTTTCTCAGGCCATAGGTTATGGGATATTGGCAGGGCCAATATTAGAGGGTCACGGTGTCAGCGCCTCACTGGTAAAGCAGCTGCTGGTTTCTGAGCTGGTTGAACTACAATCCCTTTGGATTTGAAGCCTGCAAGACAAAATTAAATGGGTAGAGGGTGATGTTCACACTTACTCTCCTGTGACAGGTAAAACATTGGCACAGGGTCTAGAAAGAAAGAAAAAATCGCACTGCTCTTGAATTTTATCATTTTGTACTCAATAATATTTCAGTCTTGGGACCCTGTCTTGCCAAGACAGTTGACCACACTGCATGAGGGAGAGTGTATGTGCCAGGAAATTTGCTTGAAGGTCATCTTCTTAAATATGGTATTTAATAAAAGTTTTACACCTCTACTGCAGCATTATCTAAATCTCTCTGTGGCCTGAAGCCTAAATATCAACAGGTACTGTGCAAGCAACATATGGTGAGGTTCCAGTGGAGTAATTTGTTAGCAGAGTGGTTATCTTGCTTGAGGTGCAGATTTCTGGCAAGATATTTTCTTTTTTTCTTTTCCCTCACTTTGAACTCTATTGTACTCACCAAGAAAAAAAAAACAACTTGCTGAGTTTCTATTTAAGAGTGGGTAAAATATCCTCAGTAAACCAGGCATCACTTCTCAAGGTTGATACTGCTTAAAGTAATTAACAAAGCTGTGAACCTGCAGGCCAGACTCTGGTCTGAGCTAACCCTTTGCATGCATTAGGTTTTGTGTGGTTTTACATTTTTTTCCCTAACTGCTTAACATCTGCATTGTTACTGATATCTGTTTGATTATTTTTGTCTTGATAGATGTCCAAAATCCTCTGTTAAGAGGGTGAAATGGTGTATGAGGGTGAGACAATTGTATTGCCAGAGCCATTCAGGTATTCCCCTGGAAGGACACGGTCTGCCAGCAGGGATTGCATGTCATGTGCCTGACACATGGCAATTCTGTTTTGCACCTGAGGTGTAAAAAGCTGACAGAAACATGAAAGTTTTGCATATGACCGAGGTGTTCCTTAGGCTGTGACTGGATGTGTGGGCAAACACAAGCTCACTTTGCTGGAACAGAAAGCTCTCTGGCAGCCAGAGTGTGCGTAGCCCAGGCAGCAGCAGTGCTGGGCTGGCTCACTGGCCATGTGGGGAGCCAGCCTGTGACAACCTGGCCAGGGCTGGGCTGACACAGGTTTTAGGGTGGAAATTACTCTTTTGCAGCCAGCTGGATCAGGATTTCCTGAGAAGATTCACACTTTTACTGATGACTTTTGGCTACAGAGATGATCTTTGTGCTCCCTGGTTCTGTAGCCATATAGTGTGGTTTATGGCTTCCCACATGTTATTGCAGAAGAAATAATTATTTACAATACAGTTCAGTACTTGGTGTTGTATCATGTTGTAGAATCCCAGAACAATATCTGTCCAAGTCAGCAAGCTGCTTTTTACTACCAGTGTGTGCCAAGTTTGTCCAAGTCTCCTTCTCCCTGCTTGACTCCCATTTATTTCTGTGGCTTATCTTCAAACTGTGTGTAATATTTGGGTCCTCATTCATATAAGTAGTCAACCTTCCTGTACCACCACCTTATCTGCTTCATTATCTTAATTTGATAATCTTGTAAGATGTCAGTCTTTTTATCAGTACTTTGCTGACATGGAGATTAAGTTCCTCATCCTTTTAAGTTCTCCACATGAAAATCAGCCATGGGTTCTCCTCAGTACTAGATGTGGGAGATAGTGATAATGCTTGCAATCCCTGCATTGATTTAAAGGACCCTCCTGACCATGGAATAACGTTGTTCTTTTCAGGAGGCAAATTAAAAGAGTCATAATAAATTATAGTTTTTAGCTTCTTCCCTATCTGGAAAAACTTTACTATCTGTAATACAAATGCAACCTATTCTGGCTTTTTGGAGCACCACTCTTATATAGATACAAATTTAGAAATAGTGTGTTAGAGACTGCCTTAGCAATATTTGTATAGCACAGGCAATTTTATGTGTGCTTCAACACCTTTGTAAAGCCAGTTCTTTTAAAGCATGTTAGACCTCTTCCCTTTTCTCCATTAAGCTGGTATATCACGGCTCAAACTGTTCCCCATGATTACTTTTTTGTTAGTCAGAATAATCTATATCTGCATAAGAAAATGAAGGCTGGAACAGTAGCAAAAATCTTTCCTCCAGTCTACATTACAGGTCTCTAGTGCTCACCATGTAGCTCTTTTTTGCACTGGATTTGTAATGCCTTGAGTGGAAATGGTGTATGGGATGAGTAAGAAACACACAGTGGGATGATGAGTAGATATATGCACTGTGGAATAGAAATTTGGCCATTTTTATTAGCTAGTGCAAGGAAGCTGATGCTGCCATAGTGTCTCTTCTTTGCTCTATTGATTGTAGATTTGATCAGTAGTTCTAGAATCAGTTCCACGTGGGCAGGTGCAAGTTATTTTTTCTCGTTACCTTTTGTGGTTTTCATGCAGATACATGAGGTTTCTTATACAGAACAGTTCACAGGATTAAGGACTAGGTTAAGGACAGGGAAATATTAAAATGGATTTTTAATATTCTAATACAAAAATATGAGATCCTCATTCTCTTGATAGAGAGAGGTATGTCTTCTAACTCCCACCCCCATACAAGTTCATGTGGGTTTGTTTACAGCAGTGTCTTGACACACATAAAAATAAATAAAGACATTAGTTTGCTAAGTACCTTTTTTGAGAGTAGAGAAGAACTCTTCTATTAAAAAAAGAGAATGAGAAATAGTGGAACTGTATCCATCAACTACCCATATTTATTTCTAAACAACTTCCAGAATAACTATGAATTTGAGATGTGTAAATATTACATTCTTCTGTTACTGCTAAAATGTATTGGGAATTAATCCTTTGATGTATTCATGAATCATTGCAAAAGACTTCTGTGTAAAGTTGTGTTTATACATAAAGTTGGGTGTGTATATACAGATACACACACAGACATATGCACCCATTTAAAAAACTAGATCTCTTTGAAACTGCTGAGAACATGCTAACATTTCTTGTGTAGTGTCTTTTTCTTACTGAAAGTTAAAAATATTTTATTATTTATCTGCATATAATTGCATCACATCTAAAATATCTTTGAAAAACAGCTGTAAGAAGTATTTTATATTTTTGTAACAAGCACTGTCTGCTGAATTCTTATATCCAGTGGCCACTGTCCTACATAAACACTTGAGTGCAGATATCATTCATCACTGTAAATTATCTAAAAGCACACATAAAACATCCTCTAACTACCTCCTCAAGAGGATGTCCTATGTGACTGTGCTTTCATCTGCAGGATTGGTTTCTGCTGAATGTTTAAAGATAACTTATCAATGTACAATTTAGTGAATTCTGAAGCATGTACCACCTAGGGTAGCCCCTGGACAGATTGACGCCAAAGAATGTTGATCGGTTCAGTAAAAGGTCCAAATCAGTCCAGGTACAGCAGGAGTTTCCAGGGGTAATCTTCAGGACTGGCCAAAATTCTCTCTCGGAGTGCTCCTGCACCAGTGGTGACTTTGCTGTGGAGGTGGCTGTGTTTCAGTGTTCCACTTTGGCCAAAGTAAGTTGTTTGTCTCCAATCAGTGCATGGTCTGTTCTGTGCTGGAGTTCCTGGCCTGCTCAGGGAATGCGTGGCTCAAGTACGGCGGCTGTTCACGCAGACACAGCCCTGATGCCCAGGCACACCACAGCTGTGTCTGGGAATTGGGTTTGAAACTCCCCCGGTATCCCACACATAGTGCAAGCTCCATCTCTCTGGCAGGTGTTTTCAGCAGTGGGGAGGCTGCACCTGGAGTGCAGCACTCATTTTAGGCCCCTCAGTTCAGGGACACTGTTGTGAAAGGAAAGGAATCCAAGGATAATGTATTTTTCATACATACAGGGCAATAAAAAGAACATATTAGATATCCATATGAATAGCTACAGAAATGAATCTTCCCTATTAGATTGATAATAAGTATTAAGAATACAGATTGTAACAATTATTTTTATAGTGCTTGATGTATTGGCAAAGTAGGCAATGTACCCTCATCCCCTGCTGTTGTGCGAGTACCTCAGAGCTACACAGCAGTTCTGGTACTTGAGACAAACCTTTCTGAACTTTCATGTTCTTACCAGTAGTTGAATGCATTTTGATTTATTTATGATTTGATTGAAAGATTTCAGTGAAGGTCACCATTGAAAATGAGGAATAAAGGCATAAAGCGAAGACAAAAATCAAATATTTAGGTTGCAAACTATTTTGCAGAGGTCTTGGTTTAAAAAAAATAAAGTTCTTTCCAAAGGAAGGACCAATAGCGTTGGAAGTTCTTTTGACTGTATGGGAACACAAATATTATTGCAAGAACTTGCTAAGTTTAATGTAGATTCTGGTATGTTTAACATTTTAGTTCAGATAGGAATGTCCACATTGGATTCACACTGCAGAGTTACCTTAGTGCACACAAATTCTATTCCATGTTAAAATTAACTGAAAGTTGTACTTCAAGAGCATGAATAACATTCTTGAACTGCTCACAGGCATTCAGTCTATAGGACTAAACTATAATTAATTCCAAGACAAAATGCCCCAAATGCATGTGGTTTGAGATTTTGGTCCTCAGCATAACTGCTTTGCTCACCAGATTTGTTTCTGATGTGTCACAATATTTATGAATATGAACATATCTTCTATTTCTGTGATGTTACTTAGGACATTTTCTAAATCCACTGTTTTTCCTTGGGAAAAATCCTCAAATTACTGACATCAGTGAACATTTTGAAAGTGATGAAAAAACCCAGCAAGTTTTCATAGCCTTTCATCTCTCCATCCTTCTACTTTGTGTTTCTTTGAAATTGTTATAATTTGAAGAAATTTATCATTTTATTGCTATCTGTAGAGGAGCAGGTCCACACTAAAGAAGGAAAAAAGCCAAGTCCCCTGATGTTTTTTCTTTCATAACTTCATTATTCCATTCCCCTGTCCATTCCTCAAGTATCAATTTTTCATTGTGATACTGAAATTGGAACTCATCAAATTCCCCACAAGGATTTCAAACAGAAGCTGCAATTACTGTTGTTCAGTTGCTTGCAGCATGTCAAGCTCCATATTATGGATGCCTTTACTTCATGCACACAAGTAAAGTGTTCATTCTGGTGCAAGGAATTCTGGCTGTTTAGTCCTAACACCCAAAGACCGTCCTGAACATTTTCTATATGTGTTGTGATTTTCCTCAAGCTGCTTTCTTATTAAGTGTTGAAATTTTAATATGTGCCATTAGTTAGAGTGGCTTTTTACTTATAGTAATTGATTATATAGAGTCATGGAAGTAATTGTGACTGTGAAGACAGGAGATAACCAACAAAAATGGGCAGTCAGTGAAAGTATTTTATAGCTTTCCATCTTTTGGAAACAGAACTCTGTGAAAAACATACATACAACTGAGAAATTATACGTTTGCTTTGAACAACATCTTTGTGTCTCTCTAGTACCAGTTTCCTTTTTGTTTGGTTAGTTTTTTTTTGTTATTCTTCCTCCTTTCACTTTGTTTAAAACGTTTTTAGGGAGAAAGAAAATGGTTAGGTTTTGCCTGGAGCACATGTGTAAGCTCACTTTAACATTTTCAAAATTATTAAAAAAACCCAACAAACTAACAGTAACTGAAATGCCTACTGGTAACTCCTTTTTCCCTCTCTTTAGACATGCTTGCATGAGTGCAGTGAAAGAATCCTATTATTTAAGCCCTTAAACAGGGAAATTATTTGCAGTAAGTGTTTTACTGGATCAATAGAATTTGGCTGAAAGGAACCTGTCATAACATCCATTTTTTCTTTGCTTAAGGCTAAAGCAGTGTTACATGAGACTTAAAAATTAAAAAGCCTACCATATGCACCTCTTAAGTAATGGGAACTTGAGTATAAGGCTGATTAAGCAGTTAAACTATGGAGCAGGCTGTGCATAGTCACAGCAGTGACTGTCAAAGGATTAACAGAAGTCTACACAAACTACCTGTAGGAGAAGATGTGCAGACCAAGAAACATCTAAGTAGGAATTCAAAAGCATGAAGGACAAATGAAACTCGTGCTATTTCCTAGTAATTGGAGCTTGAGAGTGTGTTTGACATATGGTTTAAACAACGAATTAAGTGGTATCAATATGATAGAAGATGAGAACAATTGGAAGAAGGCATGAGCCAATGCCTGAGAAACTTTGTAATTTTGTGTAAGATAGAGCCACAGCTTGGATTCTTTGGATTCAAGCTACAGGACAGCTAACCTCAGCACTTTGCCAATTGTTAGACTTCCTGGCATGGTGTCAGGAATAAAAAAAGCCCTGTATGAGACACCCAGTGTTAAATTTTCTGATTGTGTAATGTGAGTAGTATTTCCCTAGAGGAGGTGTGAGTAGACACAGCTCTGGAAGAATCAGTTGTGACCAGTCCATGACACCCTCTGGCCTGGAGTGCCTGAGGGTGATGTGACACCTGATGAAATCAAAGAACTGTTTGTCCCTGCATGGTTGTCCTGTGCTTGTAGTAGAGGCAAGCTTGGAAAGGAGCAGGGAGCATCTTGTTTTATTAATTATCAGAGAGCTTTAGAAAGAAAGAATGGCTTATCATTTAAATATAGACACGTACAAAGCAGTTCATTGGCTTTTCTTTTGAAATTTGAAATGCCTTGTTGATTAATAGCAGTTTCTCACAATGGAATAGTAGGACTTGGCTTCTGATATTGCCATGCCAGACTTAGTGTGGAAGCTGCAAAACTGAATCAACTTATACCGGCTCAAACAGAGTGCAAAATAATGTAGCATGAGATCCTATTTTACTGCATCAAATGAGTGCTGATTAGAGTGGGTGTGGAGAGATACAGCAGTTCTGGATGGTTTCGCTTGCTGCTTTGCTCTGAATATTAGGGGATTGGAGACGTTAGAGGTTTGCAGGACTAGGATATTTCTGTTCCCGCTTTCTTGCCCAAAAGTCTAGTAAACCCACGACCAGGATGGCGATTCTTTTCATGGTTCTGCCATAATTTCGTTTATGATTTGGCAGGTCAGTTGTAGTTTGTTTAGCCTTTCAGAAAATACCTATTTGGAGCATGTCGTGTTGACAAAAGGCCAATAAGCATAACAAAGAGGGCGGGTCCTTTCACTTGTCCAGATGACTGATAACAAATAAAAGGTCAACTTCACATTTCATAGGTCACTTACTTTTTTCTTGTGGGAACAAAATCAATCTGCCCACTCTCCCTCCTTGAGACCACTGCCAATGGGCTGTGTAAATGATGATGTGACTCTCCTCGTGCTGACATGCTTTTTGGTGTTTGAAAGGACATGGCAAAAGTCAACAGTCGAAGGGATAAATGTGCATTTGCTAAGGGATATATAATTTTAGGTGGAGCAAGAGACAATTTCAAGGCATCCCATTAGAAGTGGAGAAGAGAGAATACTGCAGCCTTACTGTGACAGTGAATAGTGATGGGTTTTAGAGTTTTACAGCTAGTCCAGAACATGCTACTAAATTATTTTGTTTCTAGCAGTTGTCAAGAATCTGGTAACTGAACTGCCAATAATACCCTGCTTAAATAGAAAGCCATCAGATACTTTACAGCACATTTTCAATATCTCATTGATGCATACTATGAAAAGAGAGTGTGTATGGAGAAAACCCTTGTATCGTGATATTAAAGTTTATATACATGGAGTTTTCTTCTCAACTAACAATATCCACTTAGGGTGCAGATATCCAAATCTGACACCATCGCTTAGAATTTCATTAGTTTTTTGCATAAATCTATTACTCTGTTCTTCTTTGGTCTTTTCATGGTACATTATTGTTTTGCCTCCATTTGCTTTGTCAAGACCTGCTATTAGCTGTCTCAATAAAGGATTTCTACAGAGTTGAAGAACCTGATAATAGCCCCGTATTGTGTGTGTAGTAGTGCTTCTCTCAACGTCTGATACTAGGGCTGGTTTGGTACTGGAGATGATGAGAAGCTAGTGTTTTATGATGAGTTTTTATCTTAAACCACAGCTTTAAATGTCTGATTTTGTTGTTGCAATGTGGAAGTAATTTATTCAGAGAAACAGGAGAATTATAAAAGATTTATACACAATTAGGGGTTTAACTTGAGTAGAAATGTCAACATTTTTCTCCCCAAATGCTCTTCTGTGAAAGTACTCTCCTCTTTCTCTTTGAGGACATAGAGTAGCCTACATAAATCAAAGTATTAAGTTGATGAAATATTAAACACAAATTCTAAACTTTCATTAAAGTAGTCTGTTACCTTTGTAAGACTGAAAACTATGTCTTCCTTCTTACCTAAAGTATCATCAGTTGTACTGCAGGCAACAGAACTCACATAGCACTGCACTCTCTATTCTAAATTAAAAGGGATTATGTTTCTGTGCCATGCTTAGAAAGGGGAATAAATGGATAAAATTTTGATCGTGCTACTTTGTTGTGTGCTAAGGGCCTTTTAAACATCAGTTGATCTCAGAATGCTTTCTGGATAGCCTTCTGCAACCATGATTGTTAGTACAAAAAAGGACATGCTAATTCTGCAGATGTGTGCCGGTCAGGTGTCTCTGTCTTTGTTTACCCTCTTCTACAGCCACACAGATCGGGTGGTTGGGGGTGTGGTAGAAGGGCCCATTCTCAAATGCTCACTTGAATTTTAGAGGAGGATGTTGTCGAGAAAGGCAGGTTGGAAATTTAATAAAGGGATGGGTTTTTTCTCTAAACAACCATGAGGATTCAGACACTTTTGAAATTCTTGTAGTGTTTACCCCCTGATACAATCCTTAGGTGCAGCTTAGAAAACCCAGTGCAGGCACTTGACTTCCCCACATAGTCAGTGGTAAGAGACAGAAACTTCTAAACAGGAAATTTAGAAAAATGACAGCAAGAATCTAAAGCAGATCACACGTTAGATTGTCATTAATGTAGTGGAGGTTGGGTACACAGATTCCTTAGACACTGGAAGGTATCTCAGCCTTGTGCTACGAAAACATTCCGAGATGTCATCTGTGCTCCCTAGCACTGAGCACTGCGTAAAGTTACAGCCTTTATCTACAGACTCAGTCATGTAACACAACACTAAAGGTGTATCGGTCAAACAAACCACTCTTAATTCTTGCCAGATTAACGTATTTTGTCTGCATATAAAGCACCTACCTGTTACTGCTGCTTAACTTTCAGACAATAAAATCTGTGACAGTGTTGGTTGCCTTTAGTAGCTCCTGAAGCTGGGCTAATATTTAAAGGGCCATTGTAAGCTCTCTCAACCCAGTTAAAGTAAAGGTAGAATAAAAATATTCTGAATATTACATGTAATCATATATACATTTCAAACCCCTTGAATATGAGGCCTAATTCATGATTTCTATGCAATCTATCTAGAATCTTTGACAAAATTTGGCTAATGGGTTAATGCTTGCTTGCAGGCAATTTTATTTGAATTACACATATTGTCTAAGGTGTTCAGGTTCTACTAATTCATGAGAAATACCTTTGTGTAAGAAAGTATTTTGAAATAACAAATGGCACACACTTTACCATGCTGTGAATTTTATTTTAACATGCATGCGACATAACAGGTAAGAAAGAACTTTCATATAGAAACTGCTAGCCTAACATGTCAGATGCATAGAAAAGTAAAATTATGAAAAATATGCTTATGGAGAACATAACTTTACAGATTGTGACACTTTGTGAACGAGTGTCTGGCAAAGGTTTGGACAGCTCTGCTGTTTCAGAGCTATCTTAGTGGTGAACACAGTTGTACAAAAGTTTTTGCCTTCACACCCGTCTGGAGAATGTTACTTATTCAGGGCTGTTGAGGCGTTTAGTGTATCCTTGGAATCTGGTATGTTGTCACAGCAAAATTGTATTACAGTCCTGACAATGAAGAGAAATACAGGAGCTGCATCTAGCTTAAAAGACTCCTTCATCTTTCTCTAATGATATCGACAGCTTTTGCACTAAGCAATTTGGAAACTGCCTAGGGTAGCATTTTATAAATAAAATTAAAAAACGTTGAAATGCACTCATTCACAGAGATCCATCTAAATTAAGCGATTCAATCTTTTATCTTGTGCTTTTGCAATATAAGAGCTGTTCCTTCATTCCCACTTTCTGTCCCTGCCATCTATTACTCCCTTCTACTTACATACACCCAACCAGGCCTAAATAAAGTCAGCATGACCCCCTAGAGATAACATTTTCCCTACTTGTCAAGCTCTTTCTTATTTTCTTCTTTTCTTGACTGAATACTTCCTATCTATGCCTTTTAAATATTCTGTAGCTACTTCTGATAGCCCTGGTTGGAACCAAGGCATCTCTTTATTTGTCACAGTGAAGATTGCAGCACAGGGAAAGGCAACCTGAGGTGGAGAGTATCTTGTGTTCTTTACACGATCAGATTCAAATTACTGTTGTTGTTTCTATTTGCACACCCTTATATCTCTTTCCCTCCCTCCTTCCCTCCCTCCCTTCCTTCCTCCCTTCCTCCCTCCCTTCCTTCCTCCCTTCCTTCCTCCCTTCCTTCCT